>JAHDVE020008791.1:0-52100 GCA_022606495.2 Halesus radiatus | reverse complement strand
CTTGCTTCATCCACATTACAACACATATTCTAAATACACAAACCAATTGCAGCACTGCAATGGGCAAAACCTAGTATATATTAATGCTCTATTCGTCACTTTTTTCAGACTTCGCCAGCCAGTCAAAAATCGACCCAAGCGCCTTATCCACGCGAAACACCTTAAGGTTCGTTTTCGCTCAAATTTTGAGGTGTCATTTTTTGTATGGGAAAATATTGCACCCGTAGTCTCGCGAAAGTCGACTGTACTCCCGTAGAGTTTAGAACACCGCAAGGGTCGCATTGGCTGGCCAAGTCTGAAAAAATTACGCCATAGAATCAGCCGCGCGTCACGTAAAAAATTAAATATCTGGAAAAATTTGAAAAACATGTCTCTTCACGGGAAAGCGTAATCCATAAAAAATACTCCCGGGAAAGGATAAATAATTGGACAATATTTACTAAAACATATTTCGGAAGGTTAATAATCGGTCAGTTTGGCCGCATTTCTTGAAAAAAACCCCAGGATAATCCATCAAACTTTTGACATTTCCAAAATCGTCATGAAACGACATATTATTGATTAAAAAGAAGAATTTTTTTACGATGTTGCCATTGAGAAGAAAATATTTACCCCATCGAATTTATTCGAAAATACTGAGGTACTGAGCACTTTTGGCTAAATGATTAGGTACTACCGATACGATATCATGAAATAATTCTTTTCAACGTACGAGAAATAGGTTGCTGGAACTGAAATCGCTGTTTAATAAATATTTATTTTAAATAGCGCCATTTTTTTTAAACGGACAAAACAGTCAGAATCCGAAGAGCGTGTAGATCTGTTTCGAGATTGACATAATAGATTTATTTTTTTGTGGCTTCTAAATGGGTAATAACTTGCGTATAAAATTATTGATTAATGGATTTTTCCCAGGAGCACAGAAAATCAAAGAGTTGGATATTTTTTAAATAATTCATTTTGATATTTTTTTTCTTTCGTAATATATCTAATATTGGTATCAAAATACGCGTATTGACGTAGCGGATCCGGGCATCTCGGTGAAAATATGAACAGTTGAATCTTGGCTCTCTTTTGCGAGAAAAGGCTAATACTGAAAGCTTTTTTCTGTTTCTTTCCTATAAATACTCAATAAGAATACCGGTACAGTAGGGATAGGGTAGATGTAAGGGAGACATAGGGTAGGAATAGGGGTAGAGGTAGAAGTAGGAGTAGGGGTAGGGGTACGGCTCGCCGATATGGGTATCAAACTGAGCGTCTCCACCTACGCAAGCCGATTTGCGCGATTAAAAATTTGGCAGCAAATTCCTAGGCCCCATTTCTCGAATAATGCTAATATTGAAAGTTTTTTTCTTCTTCTTTTCTTTACATACTTAATCGTGGTAGTCGTAGGGTAGGAGTTGGGTAGATGTAGGGTAGGAGTTGGGTAGATGTAGGGTAGGAGTTGGGTAGGAGTTGGGTAGATGTATGGTAGGAGTTGGAGTAGGAGTTGGAGTAGGAGTTGGAGTAGGAGTTGGAGTAGGAGTTGGAGTAGGAGTTGGAGTAGGAGTTGGAGTAGGAGTTGGAGTAGGAGTTGGAGTAGAAGTTGGAGTAGGAGTTGGAGTAGGAGTTGGAGTAGGAGTTGGAGTAGGAGTTGGAGTAGGAGTTGGAGTAGGAGTTGGAGTAGGGTTAGTAGAGAGGGTTGGAGTTGGAGTAGGAGTTGGAGTAGGAGTTGGAGTAGGAGTTGGAGTAGGAGTTGGAGTAGGAGTTGGAGTAGGAGTTGGAGTAGGAGTTGGAGTAGGGGTTGTAGTAGGTATTGGAATAGGAGTTGGAGTAGGAGTTGGAGTAGGAGTTGGAGTAGGGGTTGTAGTAGGTATTGGAATAGGAGTTGGAGTAGGAGTTGGAGTAGGAGTTGGAGTAGGGGTAGGAGGTTGAGTATAGATATTTTTCCAAATATTCGTTTTAAAAATTATTTCCAACACACACACTTCTTGCTTCATCCACATTACAACACATATTCTAAATACACAAACCAATTGCAGCACTGCAATAGGCAAAACCTAGTCTTTTGTTATTGTTTACATGGAAATAGATCATCCGTTTATAAAATGTAAATACATATTTACATTAATTGCATCAGTTATTTAGGTGGAAACTATCATCGTGTCTATGAGGTGTTTCGTGTTTGCTCAATTTTCTTTATTGATTGAGTTAACAACATCACCTTATTTGATTATTTCATGAAAAATGTTCCGTGGAATGTATGAAAACAAAATAAAGACATTTCTTTCTCCATGGACATGATTACCAAATGAACTAACTGTATCTTTAATTTTTATTTGCCTATACTCCAGTCGCCGATAGCGAAATCAGGATGCCTATCGACAGCTGTCAGCTGTCACTAAGCAAATGACATTCATTAAAAATATCAACATTTGCGTAGTTTTAACAAGTGAAAAACTTCCTATTAAGTAAGTTACCAACTACGTTATGTACGGGTTGTTACAACTATATGTTCTTACAAAACTATGCACAACGGTAGGCGGCGGCATAGATATATCACCATAGATGGCAGCAAATGTCACTTTTGGAAGTAGTGACAGAATAAAAAGGTTATTAATGTCTACTGAGGTAGGTACCTTTTTACAAAGCGTAATTGTTCGTTAAAAGGCATATTTATGCTATTTAAAAATAAAATAAAAATTGATTAAAATGCATTAGATATAATGAAATTCATTTTTAAAGTTTTGGTTCAAAACCTTGTGTCACTTAAACATATTTCATCAATTTGTGTTTTCAAATAATCTTTTGACAATCTATTTAGAATTTTTTTACTATGTCTCTTTAGAAATCCGCAGTTAAGCAAGAAGTCTTTAAGCTTAAGGAAACTGAGACGGATCTCGGAGGCGCCACCATAATCCTGCGTCTTACTTAGACAAAGTCGAGCGAATGCGATTGCGACAGCCATTTAAAGCGAAGAGATGTGAAGCAATAACTCTGTCCTACATACCCACGCACCGCCCTCTCCCGCTACTCCACTGATCATAGACGGACACAGTGGTTTTTTTTAAAATTATTATTTCATAACTCTTATAAATTTTGCAGAAATCTATATAGAATATCTCAAAGAAGTTGAACTAATATTATTTTTTTGTATTCATAATATTTTCCTAGTTTTAATAGAAAAAAGTCGGTCAGTTTCCTTAGGAAAACATTTTTTCATAAGCATTATAATCTCCGTCATTTACGTCCGTTTATTAATATCTCATTTAGAAAGTATAAAACAAGTAATATTTTTTCATAAGCATTATAATCTTCGTCATTTACGTCCGTTTATTAATATCTCATTTAGGAAGTATAAAACAAGTAATATTTTTTCATAAGCATTATAATCTTCGTCATTTACGTCCGTTTATTAATCTCATTTAGAAAGTATAAAACAAGTAATATTTTTTCATAAGCATTATTATAATCTCTGTCATTTACAGAAAGTATATTTTTTGTCATTTCCTTTAATATTTTCGTGACATTAAGAAAATCTCTATTATCTTAGCCCATAAAAACATTTCTACTTCAACCATGTTGAAAAATAGCAAACACCGTCGCGTCCACTGCGCGCAAAAATATCAAATCAACTGATCGCATCAATGAAGTCCCCCACTGCAATGCGCCATTCGTTGCTTGTTATTTGTCACGTAGGCCCCTTCCAAGATATTCGAACCATTTGAAACTTTCGCACCACGTAGCATCGCATCGTCGTCGCACGTTCCTTTGCCCGTGTAAGACGGAGCGTTATTCGTGAAAAATCTTCCATAGATGCACACGAAAGGTAGATATGTAATTCTTTTTCCACAAGCAGGATTACCAACTGAATAAAGTTGTACCTTTTATTTACAGCCTACTCTTCTGTTTGCCGGTGAACATACGCACAGCAACTTTTACTCTACAGTTCACGGTGCCTACCTCACCGGCAGAACGGCGGCCCAGCAAGTCTTGGTTCCCGATGAGAGGGAGGAGATAGTCCTTGATTGCGACGGAAGTGACCTCAGTTCGTGGATACAAGGGATGTCACTGTCTTAGATGATATTATAGACTCAATGTTGAGGTAAAAATGCTCGAGGGGATAAAGGTATGGCTGTTAAATTACTGAACCTTTAGAACATCTTGAAGAAAAAATTGTTATTTTTCTTTCCCGTCACCGATACCACAAAAACCACATTTACGAATCATCGGTTTGTCTGAAGGATTGGATGATTTCAGTGGATTTCGGCATTCAATGGTAATGTTTTCTGCAGATCGTGCACTATTATCGATTTACATATTGAAAGAGTTAAATAATTTTTTTTATTTTGCACTCCTAGTAAATCGATAGGAAACTCATTGCTTTGTCTAAGTTACATAATTCCTATTATAGTTTTTCTAGACAAAACTGACCCCTTGCTGATTGGCGGTTAGTTTTTATGAAGCTCACTCGAAACTATATGAGGTGATTTTTCATGAAAACGGCGCTATACAAATCATCTAATTATTATTATGTAATTGCAAATCGTTTCATTAATACAAAATAACTGAGAAAGTGTTCTCAAATATGTACATGAATGCATAGCTGCACATACATACTTGATTTTGCCGAAAAACATTTACCAGTTGTAGTATATAATTATTATGAATTGTCAATGTCCCCACGAGTGTTTATTCCTCAATTTTCCTAATCGTTTGTGTTTTGAACATATTTTATGATAATTATATATCGTTGTTGAAACTAGGAGATCTTTTGTCAAATTTTAAGCGCATTTATGCATTTTTTGTTACTAAATCCACAGTCATAATTTTATATTTGTTTAGTTTTTCACCTATGCAAATAAAAAAATGATATTAAGTGGCGTAGCCACAATAGTAGAGCCAGAAATAATAATTTTACTGTTAAGTTACAAGAAATAAGACCTTCGTATATAAATAATTGTAAAGCTAACTACAATATTTCAAAGAAAGAACAAATGTTTTTTTTTAGTTTCAATAATGATAGTATTATTAAAAATTTGTCATGCGTTTTTTGTTATTATTTATTAGTATTTTTATATACTCCATTATTACCATCAGTGTTTAGTTAATTTCTTGTGTTTTATGACAGCATTGTTTTTGTCAGCTTTTTGTTTGTGCAATGAAAATTATTATTTATGTCAGTCTTGTTTTGTATTTTTTTATGTATTATATCATTCGGAGGTTGCTAAAACCTGGTGGGTAAAAAAATAATTTTTTTCCACCGTACATAAAGACTTTTTACAATTAAATATTTTTTTATGATATTAAAACATTTTTTGTTTGTTTTCAGTGATTACCATTTTCTTAGGCATTTAATGTATGTTTCAAAGTAGTAGCCAAGTTAAAAGACCCTAAAATAAGCTAGTATTATTTAGTTGTAGTTCCATTATCAAACACATTATTATTCTTCAAATCATTATGATGAAAGTTTTCAAATAATTTTGCAATCAACAATCATTGTTCAAGGTCCATTGTTGCAATATTTACAAGATTGCTTATCAATGTATTAAAATCAAATCAATAGTAACCGAAAATTTGAATAATTTTTATATCATAGATAAATAATAGAGTGTAATTTCAATTCGATTGAATATGATATCGTTTGCAGAAAATTTTGACAATACCAATTTTTTATCTGAATTGAGCCAATAAAAACTCATTCAAACTACATACAGAATAGGTAAAATATATTTTTTGAACAATTACATCGGTTTCCATCAATCATAATGGTATTATCGGATGGGGCAGTGCTAATGATAATATTCTTAATTTACTCATTAGAACACAAAAAGCCATCATGAAAATTATACTCCCGGTAAGAACTAGCACTGACGAAATCTTCAAAAAACTTAACATTATGTCAATGAAACTACTTTACATTCATAAATATAAAAAACAAGAAATAGCAACAATCACACATATTAGAAACGCCAGATCTCAGAGTCAAAAACACATACAACAAAGAACCACAAACACAACATTTGGACAAAAAAACTTCTTATACTATGGTACTAAACTCTACAACAAAATCCCACTATTCTTCCAAAATCACAACAGCCATAATAAATTTAAAAATCAAATAAAACCCTGGATATGTTACATAGGTAAATAGAAAATATATTAACACCAAATACAGACTAACACCGAAGCCACTCAACTGCACTTAAAACAGCTCACCTCACAATTATTTTATTTTTTTCATCGAGCACGTCAATTTAATATAATGTAATTTCATATTTTGTAAATGAAATCCTCAGCACGGGAAATCCCAGTGAGGATATCATTATTTGTTATTTTGTTATACAAAAAGAAATTAATGAAACATTATTATTATTATAATTTATATTAAAAAACAAAAAAACAATTTCAATATTAATTTAACTTATTCTCTTGCTCACATGTGTATCATCTTTAAATTCCACTAATTATTATAAAATTGTTTTCATAACGTATTAGAAACTCTAACCTCCAAACCTAAACACGCTACTTTCCCTCTGAAACTGTTTTTTCACCAACTAAAAGCAAATATGAACTCTTTAATGACAATACGTGCAGCTCCTGACATTGGGTGGCAACATGCTGCACTAGCGCCCCTAGCGGCGCGCCTTGGCGGAATTTTTTTTTTTTCATGTTTTAATAAATTTTCTGTGAAGTATGTTCTTAATAATATATAGAAATCCAAAATTCATAAAATAAATATTAGGTAACCTACATAGTATATGACTTTACCTCTTTTTTGATCAAAAATTAAAAGCATTATTAAAAAGACTATTAGGTTTGCACTAACAGTTAGTTATAAGCCTCACCACTGACGCTTGTGCTCGATCTGGTTTCTTTGACAATTTTTATCATTAATTTTTATTTATATATGCTTTAATGAGGACATTGAAATATTTTTTTTTATCTATTTAAAGCATGTTCTATTATATAAAAAAAGAATGTCCCGGTGTGTGTTCATTTTGTATACAAATCCACACTTTTATTCCGAGCTTGATGAAATTTTGCACACTTGACCTTCGGAACAAGAGGAAGGTCACTGTTTACATGAGATTTCGAAAACCACACCCATCCCCCTTTCCTATCCCTTAAAGCAGAATGTTTTAATGAAATTTTGCCCACTTGGTGTTCAAAATAACAGTAAAATTATTACTGGGGTTATACATCATCAAAATAATTACTGGGGTTAATTACATCATCAAAATAATTACTGGGGTTAATACATCATCAAAGTAATAACTGGGGTTAATACATCATCAAAATAATTACTGGGGTTAATACATCATCAAAATAATTACTGGGGTTAATACATCATCAAAATAATTACTGGGATTAATACATCATCAAAGTAATAACTGGGGTTAATACATCATCAAAATAATTACTGGGGTTAATACATCATCAAAATAATAACTGGGGTTAATACATCATCAAAGTAATAACTGGGGTTAATACATCATCAAAATAATTACTGGGGTTAATACATCAAAATAATTACTGGGGTTAATACATCATCAAAATTTTACTCAAAACCGTATATGACCCTGGATAACGTTGGGTACTTCAGCTAGTATATAAATAAATTATCAGAATTAATTGTGATATCTTAAGCCAAAAGAAGTCTAAAAATAATATATAATAAATAAGTATTTTATTCCCTTTCTAAACCACCAGACTGAGCTGCGGCTAGTGGCTAGGGTTATAACTGTTAGTACAAATCTAATAGCCTCTTTAATATTTTTCGTGTATGAGCAAAAAAGCAGTAACGTCATATGTAGGTTACCTAATATTTATTTGGTGGATTTTCGATTTTCATAATTTATTAAGAATATATTTCACAGAAAATCTATTAAAATGTATGAAAAAAACCAATGACACCAACTCGCGCCGCTAGGGGCGCTAGTGTACCATGTTGCTATCTCAATGTATGGAAAATATCAGAATATATGTTTATATGGAATTTCCTAAAAAGGGGACTTAAATGTCATTGAAAAGGTTTCAAGAAAGTACCTACCCAATTTTGCTACAATATTATTTGTGAGGATTATTTAAATAATGTGCAATAAAATAAATATTATTAACATATTCCCCATAACGCAATCAATCTGCAAATCAGAGGAATGGAGTTACATTATTTAGTGATAAATTATCCTGAAAAATTGAGATTTAAAACTAGTGTAATATTATATTCTTAAATTTTTAATAAATATATTTTTCAGCTAATTTATGCAGGGCATATTGTTATATTTGCTTTTCATTCTCAGATTAGATTATTTATTGAGAACTTTCATCAAATGGTGAATGCATAAAAAATTGATTGTACATAAATTTAATTTCTTAATTGTATTACATATTTCATTTAATCACTCTTTACCAAAGCATCGCATCGGAGAATAATTAAATACATCCTATATTATACGCCATACTAAATATGTATCACAATACACGTCACGCCATATTGTTAAATCACACCCAATGCAATATAAAGCTAAAGTAGATTCACAATCATTATTTATTTATTATTGCTTCTGTGATAGTTATTTTTAACCTCGGAAAGGTGGCATATTTCTATTAAATGTATTGAATTGTATATTATTTGTGTTACCATTGTTTTATAACATGTATTATTTATACAATTGACATTTATAGCATAGTCACTCGTGTTTTATTGACATACCAATGTAAATTGTATGAAATATCAAAGCTCCATCAACTTTATTAGAATTTCTTTAAACGATTGGTAACTTTGTGGCGTCATTATTAATTAAATAATTAAAAATGTACTTTTTTTACACCACTTTTATAAATATAAATAAATACCTCTACATGTTTCGATAACAATGCTATCATCCTCAGGAATATATGAATAGTAAAAAATAATTTCAAGTAACAAATGATAAAAATTAGAACAATAATTTAAGAATATACAAAATATAAGGATAAACAAAAATAGCTAACAGCATTGCTATCGAAACATGTAGACATATTTATTTATTTTTATAAAAGTGGTCTAAACAAAGTACATTTTTAATTATTTAACTTTATTAGAATTTTTTTAAATATATATTATTCTGTTTTGATCATGTATATTATTGACAATTTTTTTTTAATTATGCCTAAATGGCTAGAGATCTCGGCTGCTAGCAAGATACAATGATGCTTTTTTGTTTTCTTTCTAATTTTGAAATTGTCAATTCATGGTGGAATTCCATTTTAATATGAACTTTTTCATTAAAAAAACCTTTGTAACTATCTTCCACTTGTTTATTTTAGACCGGACCGGTTTCACCCTATCACGGGCATCTTCAGACTGGTACAATTAAAACTAAATCTACGGTACATATATCGTCTATGTCAGGAGTGAGTCCCATTGCTCTTTCTGCTATTGTACGTTTATGACACAGATATTTGTTTTATTGCTGACGGTACCGCTTTACAATTATATTTAAAACTACTTTCGGGTTGGTTTATTACCATCTGGAAGACGGATTACATTGAGTTTGTTTACTGAATCAATGGGTTTAAAAAAATATATTATAAAATGTCTATTGTGTCAGCTTTTATTTAAACAGATGATTATTTCTAGTTTTGTTTTTCCCGTAATTTCCGTGAGGTCCGGTCGAAAATAAACAAGTGGAAGATAGTTACACAGGTTTTTTAATAAAAATTCATACTTTTTGTTTTGTTTTAATTAGCTTAAAATGATTTGCCATTCTAAACAATCAAATTTGATACATACATAATTAGGTGCGCGTGCCAAAATTAATTAATTTGAAGCTTAAGAATATCAATAAATCTGTTAAGTATAGATCAATTAGTCCTTCATTTATTAGATGAGTCAATGCACATTTTCAATGCAATGTTCTCCTACAGATTAGCTGACATATCACATACATGTTATACTGTATACATATAATTAAATGTGCAAGGAATCTATTTTATATATTTGGCTCCTCATTGAAAACAATTTACACGTACCACTACATATGTACGTATATGTATATACATATTGCATTATTTAATCAAGTTGTCTTAATAAACTACCCGTTTTATAAAATATGTCACCCCTTCAAAGTCATGATTAACGGAACTGTATTAGTAAGAGCTATCATGAAATTTATAGAAATAAATACAAGCATCTTTTACATTAAGTCATATTTCAATTGCATTTTTTTCTTGATGAAAATGTTTTTAAAAATAAATGGTGTTGATGTGCTTCTAAGAAATGTAATACACTCAAGAAAATAATCTAACACATGCATGACAAGCTCTTTGTTAAATAGTGCACAATCATTTTATGTATAAACAGTGCCCTTTTTATTATATTTTAGACTTGTTATCCTATTCTCTTTTATATTACAATAAAACTCATGAAATTAATAGGTAAGGAAATACCTAGTTCCATCAATTTTACAATAATATCGATTTTCAATATCTGTCAGATTGAGATGTTTCAAACTCGACGCAGTGATGCCATGATCTTACTGACATTTCAAAACTCTTTGACAATAGGTTTTCCATGATTCATTTATTATAGCATGCTATAAAGTTAAAACCCTCCTCTACTCGTTGATAGCTGTTATCTTTTGAATAGAGTCAGGGGTTACAAATTTAATTTGTTTTGTAATTTTTTCTCCAAAATTCCCATAAATACTTACCTACCGATTTTTGTCATTAATCTACCGAATTTTTTAACTCCCAGTCTATCGATTTTCAGTTTTGTGGTATGGCATCACTGCTTGATGGTCCCAAAAAACAATGTCGGATGTGTAAATGGAAACCTTTTTTAGAGCTGTTTAAAGTATCATTTCTACATGTTTAGAGTTTCACATTTACATTTCTTTTGTTTTTGACATTTTGCATAAACCCCTATTCATTTAATTGTAAAACCATATTATCGTAACTATTGCAGCCCTGATAAAGTTATGAATTTGCACATCCGGCATTATTCATTGGAACCGTTGAACTCCATCTTTATCACATTTGACATTTGAGGGTATTGATGTACAATACCTGTGCATTGATGTTTGAGGGGTAGAAAATCAAAAACTCACAAAGTCCACCAACATTAAATTATGTTAAATCAAAGAAAAACTGTTTTTCATTTAAATTCTCATTTTTTTAAATATCGCTCTGTGCTAAGATTTACGTAAATGTAAACCGACAAATATTTTTGATTAGAAAAATTATGCCACAAAGAAAATCATTGATAATGCTATAAATTGTGAATTTTGCAACTCAACGGACTCTAGGGAGTTTGTATAGGATTTTGTGAGGTATGAAATGGACACTACCATGATAGAACTAACTAACTACCATCACGCCCTTTCGCCGCAAGGGTAGGCAGAGAGAATGGACCACCAAACAACTCGATCTTAGTATGCACCTCTTGCTTCATTCACATTCATACATTGTCTCTTACATTATTTTCTGTTATTCTCACTTCTGACATGGCCCGACTCAAGTATTTGATTCACTTGATCGTACCATGTCTTTCTAGGGCATCCCCAACTTCTTCCATTCACATTCTCGTCATGTATTCTCCTTACACTCCTTTCTTCGTTCATTCGCTTTACATGCCCAAACCATCTCTAAGCGTCCCTTTCTTAATGCACACATTCGCCCTAGATATCTCATTTCTACAGCATTCAGTCTACTTTCATCTTTCCTCTGCCGGTTCCATGCGTCACTGTCATGGTTACAGTTATTATTGTTAACAAACTCCCATTGGCTGAAACCGGAGAATGGTGAAAACCCACAGGTGCATGGAGATTGCCAGTTTTGAAAATAAATATCATTTTATGGCAAAATTATAAGAGTTTTGCAGGATTTAAAATTCATCAGTAGGTGGGAAACACGACAAAGAAAAAAAATATTGTGTCTCATTTTTGCTATATGGTGGAGTTTGCGAGTTTTGATTTTATACCCATCATTTGATGACCATCAACTTGACGATCAGCACCATTTTGAATTTTTGAAATTTGAACGTCGGTCTGTTTCAGCTTTTGATGATATTGTGATGGAGTTTGAAATACTCCAACTTAAGTTATGCTATTGCAAAATCCTGACAACCGCATCAATACTGGGCGTAAAACACAGAAATCCAAGTGTGAAAAATATCCTACTATCTTGAAGTCAAAATTAATGTTGTGGCAATGCTTTTCCTTCTCTCCACACAAAGTAGTTAGAAAAGGCACCTCATTCTATATTTTAATAAACATTATAAGAAAACTGATTTTTATGAATAATTTGTTTAATGATTTACTTTGTAGTTTTTCATTAACAATAAACCACCCTTCAATGTCAACTGTCAGCTTGTAGGTACAGAGTTTGCTAAATAAAAATAAACCACTCTACAATGTCAACTGTCGGCTTGTAGGTACAGAGTTTGCTAAATAAAAATAAACCACTCTACAATGTCAACTGTCGGCTTGTAGGTACAGAGTTTGCTAAATAAAAATAAACCACTCTACAATGTCAACTGTCAGCTTGTAGGTACAGAGTTTGCCAAATAAAAATAAACCACTCTACAATGTCAACTGTCAGCTTGTAGGTTACAGAGTTTGCTAGATAAAAATTAGGCTGTAATTTGAACAATCTCTTTGTTTATAATTTATTGTTAGATTGCAAGATAAATATTATTTGCTGCTTCTTTGCAGCACATAAATATTTACACCTTAAGCCAAATTCAGTAGGAAATTTATTTATTTTGAAGTGTTTTAATAATGTAAATTGGTAAAAATCTCTTTATTTGCTACCGATTGAAGGTACATATTTTTTAATAGATGCACATTAAAATTCCGGCGATTGCTTCAGGTTCATTTTTGAGCCAATTTTGGTATAAAATATAAAGAAAAACTTTTTATGAAACAATTTATTTTTTGTCTTGAAATCAATGAATTTGAATTATTCCCTTGTTAATAACTAATAGGCTATTTTAGATGGAGCCATTCTTTCGGCATTGTAATTAAAATTATATTTCTGATGTGAATTATACAAGAGATTTATTGCGCATTGTGAAATATCTTAGAAGATGCTTGTTTCTAGTCATGAATGTAGATTTATTTATGTAATATATTGCTAAATAAATGATTTTGCATTACTTTTGACCTTATTTCAATAAATCCAAATTTAACAGCTCGGCTGTGGAATGACTTTCCAGCTTTTATGTTTCCTCCCTCCTATAAGATGGGTGTCTAAGACCCAGTTTCACTCCTAAAAAATACCCCACACAACATACCTGATGATGACTACTCTTCCGTCAGGGCCTCCCGTGTTGAGTTAATATGTTTTTTAAAAAACACTACACAATTTCAATAGGACCCGGATATTCAGATGTTTTTAGGGATTGGAACAATTTTCACTAACGTGTGGTTTAAAAAATATCATCGGTGATACTGCAAAACCGCGTGATCAAAAAAGAAATATCACGTAAGTACTTAAACAAAAATTTTAAAGGAGGAGAAAAAACTTATTTTTTCACAAAATATTTGAGATATTGTCTCCCCAACGCCATGTATTAGTCAATTCGGTCCCGCAAATCGCTCTATGTAGTTATTTTTATTCTAGCTACGCATTTACGCAAGATAAGCACTTATGCGGTTTTGTACTACATAAATGATTTTCGAATCAAGTGAGATTTGCTACTTACATTTAAATAAAACTAATGAATTGGTTTTTTTTTTACACTGAGAGTTAAATTTTTTTATAACTAAGAATAAAGAAATAACAAAAGGTTTCTTACAAATCCACGCACTTATATGCTTGACACAAAATTTTATTTATTTTATTTGTACAGAGTACGAAAATAATAATGTAAAGACGAATAATAATGTAATTTTAAAAAAAAAACTTCCCAGTCAGCAAGTTCCTGCTGATCTCCCACCCTTGGCCCTCCACTCGCCTGTTTGTATCAATCTATAACACATGTGTACGTTAGTTCATAGTTTAGTTGTATACTGCCCTGAAGAAGATACGGCGGTAGCGAAACCCGGTCGGCATAAGCATAAAATAAAAGTGATGTAAACAAAGTTATTGTTTTATTTTTTAAATTATAATGCCACATCACCAAGTTACCGCTTCATATGAAAATATAATAATAATGTAAGATTAAAAAAAACATTTATTTTTGTGTTGATATTAAAATTATTCTTACACATGTTGATTTTCATATTGATGCATTGATTGTACACAGACAACATGCAGATGTTGAAGATTCAATCAAACTTGTTAACAATAATAAAAATCCTAAACTAATCCCAAACAGAATAGAACACAAATTCAAATCAAAACTCTTGCCCCATAACTTTCAAGTGAAGCGTTACATGTGTATCACGTGTTTTTAGCTAGTGTGGTTGAAGAAATTAAGAACAACGGCTGCGCGGCCTGTTTCGTACAAAACTTAATTTTTGATTTGAGGCCAAAATACTCACCTTTACCTAATGCTTTTTTTTTTAAATGTAAATAATGTACGGATGAGAAGTAATTTATTTATTTTTGATTTACATAATTAAATATAGGCCATTAAAGGAATTGATCTTTCGCCATTTTAGAGGCACCTTTAATAATTATTTGGGGGCTAACGATGATTTAAAAAAAAGCTTTAGCTCATCTGCTTTGAAAATATAATGAAATATAAAATAAAAAAAATAAAAAAATATTGAAATAAGGATTATGGTGGACTTTAAATTAAATATGACCAATTTACATTGGAACACAAATTTGCCATACATAATTTAAAATATCGATCCGAAAAAACGTTTTTTTTATTTTTTATGTTTTTATTTTTATATTTTTATTTACTTAATCATATTTACATAACAAATACGATAATTTAAGAAAATATACAATAAACCTGCAAATAACTTTCTAAGTTGCCTTATGAAAGTTGATTTTTATTCCATGGCATATACTTCATAATTTAAAAAAAAAAAAAACTTTTAACCCGTACTAGATATTTACTAAATCTTTAATTAAAAACACATATCATTCAGTTTGGATTGGTATTTTGGCCTCAATTCGAAAGTCCCACAATGGACTGCATGGCAAACCATTACCTTACTTTAGCAAACATGACATTTTTGTGCAGTGTCTGCTTGTAACAAGTGAAATATTCATTCCTTACCGGACCGTGAGAGAGTGGGCATAATTTAAAATAACGACCCGAAAAAAACTTTTGTTTTTTAAAAATACAGTAAACACGCAAATAATTTTCTAAGTTGCCTCTAAAATTAGGATTTTTTATTTTCATGGCCATAATTTAAAACAAAAACGAATAAAATACTTCTCATCCGTACTAGATATTTACTAAACCTTTAATTAAAAAAAAAACACATCATTCAGTTTGGATGGGTATTTTGGCTTCAAATTCAAAATTAAGTTATGTATGAAACAGGCACCGCAGCCGTTCCTCTTAAGGCTTAGAAAATAACAAATTGAAATTTAAATCAAGGCTCCGAGAAAAAAAAAATTAAAATTACATGATAATGAGTTATTGATTCTTCGTGGGGTAAAGTATCGTAAAAATTGTGAGAGTCTGCTGGAATTGCCGATTTTACAATTGTTTTGGTGATTGTAAGTCGGGAACTATGCAATGGATTTAGATGAATATCCTGATAGTTGGTGAGACTCTCCTAGGAAGAGTTAAATATTCTCTGTCAAACGCTAACTTATCGATTGTTCCTTTCGGATTATATCTCAGAGCCCTGCTATCTACATCCACATTATCCCCCACTGAATGGCCTGGTCTGATCGATTCATAAATCAAAAATCTTTTATCAGAGTAATCCTTGAAAAATGTGTGGTTCACATGGACCGCTTCATATGGCTCTCGTTTTAGTCGTGCCTCTCAAGTATTGGCTTGGTAAAAAGATTTTCCCGTTTGTGACTTTTCTTTCCATCACTGACAGGACAGAGTCTCACTACATTTGTCAACTAAAGCTAATGATCTTTTTTTTCATCGAAAAGTGTAGTAAATATGTAGTACAGATTAGAAGTAATTTATTTATTTATTTTTTACACTATGAAATATATGACATTAAAGGAAGTGATTTTTCACGATTTTAGAGGCACCTTTAACAATTATTTGGGGCCTAACGGTGATTTAAAAAAAACTTTTACCCCATCTACTTTAAAAATATAATGAAATAAATTAAAAAAAATATATTAAAATAAGCATTATGGTGGACTGTAAATTAAATTAAAAACGACCAATTTACATTGGAACACAAATTTTCCATACCTAATTTAAAATATAGACCTGAAAAAAGGTTTTGTTTTTATATTTATATTTATGTAATCATATTTACATAACAAACATGATAATTTAAAAAAAATAAAAAATAAACTCGCAAATAATTTTCTAAGTTGCCTCTAAAATTATGATTTTTTTTTTCATGACCTATATATACTTCAAAATTTAAAACAAAAATAAATAAAATACTTCTTATGCATACTAAACCTTTAATTTAAAAAATATATATCATTCGGTTTGGATGGGTATTTAGACCTTAAATTCAAAATTAAGTTATATATGAAACAGGCAGCGCAGCCATTCCTCTTAAGGTGTAAATCTTTTCTTTGGCCAACTCTTTATCTTTAGATTTCTCATCTCTAGCCGAATCTTTGATAGTAACATGGTTGTTCTAATGATCTTCAGACATATATCCCACCTTATAAACGCAACACAAGTCACACTCATCTTTCTCAGGTTCGAATAGGGCAATATTTTCTCCATTGTAAACATAATTAAATAGTTTAAAAAATAAAACAATAACTTTGTTTACATCACTTTTATTTATACTTTTGCCGATCGGGTTTCGCTTCTTAAGGACATTATTGTATCAAACATATCTAGAGTGAATCAATTTAGCAGATAAAACATATTTCTTTATAACCAAATATAAATTGTTGCACAACGCGTATAAATAACCAAGTCAAGATTGCACAACAAAATGCAATACCAAGTGAGCCAAAGGCCTATATTTCACCGTAAACAAGTCAAAATTACACCACAAAATGCAATGATTTCATAACACCTGCAAATAATGTTGCAGGCGTCCTATAAAAATCGTACGCACATAGGCACGCGCTCTATTCCTGCTCACGACCCTGACCAAGTAACATCTCCACTGAAATGCTGTTTCACCGTGAAAATCGACCACGTCCCCGGATATGCCGCAACCTGAGCCCGACAGCCACTCGGCCTACCTACGAGCTTGCAGCGACCGGTCCGACCCTAAAGCCGTCCCCGGATATGCCGCAACCTAAACCTGACAGCCACCCAGCCTACCTACGAGCTTGCAGCGACTGGTCCAACCCAAAAGCCGTCCTCGGATATGCCATAACCTGAGCCTGACAGCCACCCAGCCTACCTTCGAGCTTGACCCAAATGCCGTCCCGGATATGCAGAAAACCTTGCTCATATGACAGCTGACACCACCTCAAGCGATCGACCATTCTAGCCGGTGCTACAAATCAAGTACGCTCCGGGCAACGAAACCCCCACTTGGAAACTACCAAACATTTTCTCAGGAGGACTAGCGAATCACAATAGTGATGCGTCCCTGTGTGCCGTTGCTTAAATATTTACAGTCTCTTGTGCGGGCCCACACGTCTCGTACAATTATAATACAATTTTTTTTTTTAAATAGCATTAGCAAGACTTTTCTTTGGTATCCTGTTCCTAAATACAATGCAATTCTAGTTTGGATTGTATTATTGGTTCAAGGTAGAGTTTTGTAGATGTTTGCCAGTAATAGTGAGATTGTAATTTTGCAAGGGACTGGAGAAATGTTTTTATATTGTCGGTTTTTTTTTTATCTATATCATCCCCTTTCACCCCTGTATTGAAGATATTCATGTTATACTCAGGACCTACACTGTGATTAACCACAATTGTGTTCTGAGAGTCCTTGGTTGCTAACCAATACCGCATGAACCATTATTTTATGCCAAAGTACGAAAGAACATGTGTTGACAAACTCACTTTTTTCCATTAATTTCAAATAATATGCTTTGGTATCCGAGCGTTTAGTGTTGATATTTCTTTGTCACGAATATCCACTACAGAAACAACAAATGTTTTTTTCTTGTCACATGTCATCAAATCAAAGTTATTATAGCATCTACGCTGAAATATTACAAAAGTTATTTTATAATTATCATGTACAGTAAATGCTTACTTTACTCTCTTTAAAGCAGTAACAAAACTCGCAAGAGCTTGTGAAACAAGTGCATGTTTACTAAAACATGCAGTCGCATTTTTCAGTGCGGCATGTTTCTGCGTTTAAGCATTGAATGCTGTAGCTCGGCGCTCATTTGACGAAACAGCATGTCAATTGGACTAAAATGTAGCAATTAGAACGTAGTTGGATGTCACGAAAAATCAAAATTTTGCTACTACGAGAACTTAAGTCATTCTTATAAAATACTTTTTTTCATCCAGATTCCATATGCGTTGTCTTTTTCTATGACAAATTCTATAGAAAAAGACAACCCATAAGCAATCTGGATGAAAAAAAAGTATTGTGTATGAACGTCTTTACACAGTATTGCCCTTGTTAGTTATGCGGATTTGTAGTATCACCGACGATAAATTTTTTGTTACCCACAATAATATGAATGCATTACGTTCACAGTAAGGTAAGTAGGTGAGTACTCACTTTGTAGGTTTTCCTTATTTTTTGAGTTTGTTCCATTTTGAAAGTGTAACCCCAAAGAAAATGAGTTGTTTTGCCAGATCTGATGAAAAGAAAAGGAGATGGGGTAATAATAAAACTCAAGTTTACCATAAAATATACATATATTGTATTTCTGATAATAATATTATAAAGATGCAATAAACATTTTATGCATATGACTTTCGTAGCATATAAAACTATAGTTCAATCACACAGCCTGAGGTCATCTAGAATGGTTTGTTAGTAATAAAACAACAGACAAAACAATTTGACGATTTTGCCTACACTTTTAGGATAGACATACATCAATCATTGAATGGAATCTTTTTGGAAGATTGAATTATTAAAACACAATAATTGCGAGTACACATTGGATATACTCGTACGATGCACAAAATGATATTTTATTTATGAAAACATCAAATTCCACATGATACACATTCCCAAATATCAAATTTAACTTTGAAATATGAAGACAACAGATTTCCAAACGTCAATAAATTTAAGGTATATTAAAATCGAATCATCTTTTTATTTATGCAAAATAAATAAATATATAAGATCAGTATAGATTTATGTAATACGAAAGTATGTATCAGCTTTGCGTATTTATCCAATTCTTGGTAACATAGAGGTATATACTTATCACATGTGTTTTAAATCAAATCTAGATATTTTTCACAAAAGCAATATTTTACACATTTTTAATGAAATTAAATCATAAATAACTGACATTCATGTATGTATATTTTATAGGTACATCAGTAATTTAATTTATCATTCCCATACCGATAATTTTTGTAGAATCAGATACCTGAATCGCACTGTCCTCGAAAAAGTTATAACTTTTTCTGTTCTTTTCATATTCAACTCTGACACATATTCAACTCGAGTCAACCGGCTGACATTACATATTCAGCTCGAGTCTACCGACTGACATTACACATTCAGCTCGAGTCTACCGACTGACATTACATATTCAGCTCGAGTCTACCGACTGACATTACATATTAAGCTCGATTCTACTGACTGACATTACATATTCAGCTCGAGTCAACCGACTGACATTACATATTCAGCTCGAGTCTACCAACTGACATTACATATTCAGCTCGAGTCAACCGACTGACATTACATATTCAGCTTGAGTCAACCGACTGATATTACATATTCAGCTCGAGTTTACCGACTGACATTACATATTCAGCTCGAGTCTAGCGACTGACATTACAGACTAATTACTAAAAATTAAATAAATAGGCAGCCATTCAAAGAATTTATTAAGATTTTAAAGGTTGAATGACAAAATTAATTTAATGATAGATAAGCCAACAGTTCTGCTGTAAATTTTGCAAGCAAAATAGGGTTACTGTTTTGATTAAATAGAAATTTCTTTACAAAAACTTTAAAGGGTAAATCAACATATGTGATAGCCATTTTTGAAAATGCAGCATAAACTATTACATTTTTTATAAACTTCATAACACAAAATAAAACTATTGAATTTACACTAGAATAGAGACAGCTAGAAAAAACAACATGCAAAACTCCACAAAAAATTAGTTTTTTTTTTAAATTTCAAAATCAAAATAATATCTGAACTATGTAAATATAAAAAATAAAAACAGTTTAACGGCACTAACTAGATTCACGTCTACCAAGCCCGAACAATGCGTTAAAATGTGACACACATCGGCTGATTGGAGTGTCAATAACTATAAACAGGCAACCAACATAATGAAAATTTAAGTACCGCAGCCCACCTGCTCAGCTGGACTTAAAAAAAAAACACATTGTATTAGTCATAACTACAAAAAATGTAACGGTTGCCTGTAAAGTTGAACAATGCTGAGATAGACGCGAAGTTAACACAAATAATTTTTTTTTTTATAAAAACAAGTAAATTTCTTTCACAAGAACCCTCATTAAATTTCAATCCCCGAAGAATGTAACTTGAATTTTTTTTTATTAAATTTAATTGTACTTGCTTACCATTAAGTGATTTTGCTATGCATTGCATTCATAGTAAACAGTGATATAAAATATGTTAGATGAGCCCATCGCTATTACAAACGAATAAAATAATCGGGCCCACCAATCTGTTTTCTTGACACATAGAAATAAAAAGATAACAATCCTTTGCTTGATATTAGATTTATGAGTCGACAGCAAGTGACTGGCTAATAATAGGCTCTTCCAATAACATATAGCCAATCTAGTTGAAATTAACGAATAATTGCATTTATTCAATATGAAACTGCTTAACGATAATACATATAACATTTTTATATAATTTTTTATTTTTTTATATAAACATGTAACCCTATTGCTAAGCTGGGCTATGTAAATGTAGTAAGCCTTATTGGCAAGAATATGACAAATTAACTATGTATACGCCTATATATTAAGATTCAGATAAAAAAATACTTGAAAAATCTACATTTACATTATGTATATAAAATAGAAGGAAAGCAATGTTTACAAAAATATGTATCAGGAAAAACAATCATTTATAGTGCAATGTTACACATTTATAGTGCAATGTTACACATATTTTTTTTGGTTAGAATAATCAAAGTTGTGATAACATTATTAAACTCGAAACACTACAAGTTTGAGTTTAGAGGATATTTATTGACCAGCAATAACTAATATGACCTACACTTATGATTATTATTAAATATGTATTTACATTATTCTACATTTATGTACAGCTGACTGGGAAATACAGGACGTTAAAAGAATTCAAATTATAAACAAAATGTTTCCTTTTATTTTCAGCTAATACATACCCCAAAAACCATTGAATTAATATGCACACTATGTTTTCTTTATTCCATCAGTCATATAAAATATTGTATTAAATATTGTAGGCACGGGGCATACTGCGAAGAAGCATTAACCGCCCTACCCATACGTGCGTGGTACGGGCATCATATTATCGTCCGAACGCAACAAGCCGTATCCCGTACGTTCAGGTACAAAAAAACTATACCCGAAACCCACAAAACATTTGTATATGTCAAGTTTCTTCCAGCGTCATATCGTTTAGTATTTTGGGGTCAGCCGAAGCTAACGGATGTGTTCAGGTATTTTCGCCTCTCCGTTGCAAACACGTATTGTTATTGCGAAATCTAATGAAAAAAAATAAAGATGTTTTTTACCTACTTTTTGAATAATAACCACGATGCTGTGTGGAGTCTTTTAGAGAATAAGGAGTGAACCTGGGACTCGAAGAGACCCATGTTGTAGGAGGGAGGAAACATAGAGGCCGGCAGATCATTCTACAGCCGAACTGTGAACACAAGAACGAGTCGACAAATGACAAATGTCAACCGTGTGCAAATGTTGGGCGCGCGTTTGGGGTGTTTCCCGACTATGCACCGGTGCCGAAGAGATCAATGTCGCTAGTTCCTCAGAGCACCTTCTATTAAAATACGGTAGAACAACAACAGTATTCCCACCTGCCGTCTGTGCTCCAAAGATTGCAATCCGTTCGTTAGGATAGGTGAATATATCAAACGGACAGCCTGTTTCTGCACAACGGTGGCTTCCAAATTCTACAGTGGGGCGCACTTGGAGCCCCCATACCTGAGCTGGTCACTTAAGGTTACACCAAGCATATAAATGGGGGGCTTGATGGGAAGATTACCAATAAACGCCCGGGTTGCCGGCAATGAAATGAAATGAAATTATACGCATATTTCATAGTGACTATTCCTTGAATGAATGTATATTTTCATAGATTAGTGTTCTTCTCTACAAGTAAAATATGACTTAATGCATTTCTGCAGTATGCCCGCAATACGGTTTCCATAAAAACATATATTAATATTGTGGTCACAAGACAGTATATTCCCAGGGGGTTAATGCTAAAACTCTCAGTTTTTGTTTACTTGATTTAGGTAGCAGAAAGCATTTTAAAATGTGCTATGAGTACATACGTCAGGTGGTATAGATTAATGATATTGTGGCCTATTTAATGTAGGAGTAAAAATATTGTTTCAGGATTTTTTACGCCAAGAAATCGATAAGCAATCTTCATTTCTAAGCAATTCACAAATTTGACATTAATTTTAATGAATGGATTAAAAAAATTATTTTGTATTCCCCACTTTTTTTATATACACATATCTACATGTTTCGAAAGCCATGCTTTCTTCATCAGGAATATACAGAATGCTAAAAAATAATAATGTCAAGTTTAGACAAATTATAAACATGAACAAAAATTGATTAAATAGTAGGAAAGTAATTAATCAAATATGTTAATAAAATAAATTATTTTTATTATTAATATTAATTTGAAAATAAATCCAATAGACGGCTATTTTTTTTATTTTTTATTATTAAATAAATTTAATTCACCACTGATTTCTAAAATTTCTAATTTGTCTATTTGTAAACATCGCTTTCGAAAGATGATGATATGTGTATATTAATACTAATTAGTCGTAAGTCACCTCTCACGTAAGAGCACTTTGTCACTACGGTCGTACGTCACGCGGGAGGTGACAAGATGCAACTTGCTCTATGTGAAATGCTCAATGCCTTGTTAATTCAGCATCAGCAACGGATAAATGAAAATCTCCAGTGATATCTTTTTGATTTTTGTACTTAATTTTTAATATTTTGAGTCCAAAAATTAATAAAGAAAATTTTATAAATTTTGATAGTGATGATAGGTGGCAGTGACATCTTAGTACATCCCAAGTTCCCAATCGTAAGTTGCCTGGAGGAAGAAAAACAACAGTATACTTCTGTGAAATCTGCAATAGGAAACCATTCCTTCACGTTGGAGATTGTTTCAAAAAATATCATACAATAAAAACTTATAAATAATATTTTGAAACTTATATTTGTAATAAATAATTTCTAACAAAAATCTTTTTAATACCGAAAATGTTTCGAACATTTACCCAAATTAGCTACAACCTGGCCGAAAATCACGTCTATAAAGCTAGTGACCGATAAGGGTTACTAAAGTGGTAAATACAAAATAATTTTAATTCATTTATTACATAAATATGTATTTCAAAACATTATACATACGAGTACATTGCAATGCCTCTTATTAAAGAATATAGTTTGATTAAACAATTGCAAACACTAATCTGAATTAGTCAACAATTATAAAGATTTCATTTTTAAACCAGGTGACTTAAAAACTTTTTCAGAAGATTATAGCTTTTTGGTAAAAATTACTTAATTTTTTGTCACAAAAATATAATAATTTTTTTAGAGTTTTTCGTCGGAGAATGAAGGTAGCAGATAGAAAACGTAACATAAGTATGAATGAGCACTTCAATCAACCTATAGAAAAGTTTATTTTTTAAATGAGGGATAAAGCATAAACAAAGAAAATAAAAAAAAGGAAGAAAACAATCATGGATTTAAGAGGAACGGCTGCGCTGCCTGTTTCATACATAACTTAATTTTGGATATGAGACCAAAATACCCATCCAAACTGAATGATATATTTTTTTTAATTAAAGGTTTAGTAAATATCTAGTACGTATGAGAAGTATTTTATTTTAAATTATGAAGTATAGGCCATGAAAAAATAAAAATTCATAATTTTAGAGGGAATTTAGAAAATTATTTGCGGGTTTATTGTATTTTGTTAAAAAATTATCATATTAGCTATGTAAATATGATTACGTAAATTAAAATAAAAAAGCTGATTTGTGTTCTAAAGTAAATTGGTCGTTTTTAATTTAATTTAAAGTCCACCATAATGCTTATTTCAATATTTTTTATTTTACATTTCATTATATTTCCAAAGTAGACGGGCAAAACTTTTTTTTTTGATCGCCGTCAGCCCCCAAATAATTGTTAAAGGTGCCTCTAAAATCGCAAAAATCAATTCCTTTAATGGCCTATATTTCGTAATATAAAACAAAAATAAATAAATTACTTCTAATCCCTACTAGATATTTACTATACTTTTTGATGAAAAAAAAGATCATTAGGTTTAGGCGAGTATTTTGGACTCAAATCCAAAATTAAGTTTTGTATGAAACAAGCAGCGCAGCCGTTCCTCTTGAGGTACAAAATTGAAATAGATATCAAAGTATTAGTATTTCCTTAATTCTGCTGAACAGCGCTAAATTCTTGCTATGGTAATGGAGAAATTTTGAAAAATGGTGAATTATTATTATTTTACTTCACCTAATGCTGTGCATTCATACATTTTTGAAGTTTATAAATTCGGATATAGGTATCTAGGATAGCTATGTGCAGTTAATGGTGTATGTAATTGTTATACATGAATTTATGGTAACTACACTCCCTCTATTCATTTTATCACACAAGTGAAGGAAAACTATTAACATTATTTCAGATTAAGGATGTTTCAATGAGAAAATAAATTAAATCAATAGTAGGGTATGTATAATTAGATTTTTTTGCAAAACACTCATTTTACCTTAATAATCTATATGGCTAGATAGTTTTATTATCCATCAATATTCCCAGGGTAAAGATTAACATTTACGTAATATGTAAGTATACGGAAAGAGATTTTTAAGAATTGTTACAAAGTTAGGAACATTCAGCATATGTCTAGTCTATAATATAATATAGGTGCAGTTCATGCCGTCAAGTTACAAGCCAAATTACAAGACAAATTCAAATAAGTCAGTTTATTTGGGAATTCTGAATTAATTTGTGTGGTTAGTGAAAAACTGGCATACTCACAAACTTGTACTCCCAACCCAACAGCAAGGACATGGCTAATAAATTCCAATACTTATATGTATTGGTAAATCTAAACAAAACTCCATTAAAAAACAAGACTAAACAAATATTAAATGTTTCAAATATGAATTATTAATAATTACGATTAATGCAATTAGCTGATACTTAATGAAATTAAATTAACACCTAAATTATATATAACCTGTATCACATTTCCACTTCATATTTAAAAAAAAAAATCTGTTTTAAGAATTCTACATTACGAAAATATTTACTCGCTCTGAGCAAAGTCCTGGATATCGAAAATATTTACTACGTAGCTGTAAGCCAAATCTAGTATAGACGCTGAAATATCTTGTTTTGAACAAAATGATACATGTCATAAATATTAACTAGCAAAAGCCCGCATATCTAAAATATCAACATTACGTTAGTGAAACTGCACATCGAAAACATTTACGTACATATGTACATACTACAAGCAAAATCAAAAGGATGCTGCAAATAACAGTATAGTTTAAAAAAAAAATCGATTCAAATTTTTTTCATAAAATCATGAATAAAACTTTAGTTTTTAAATATTATACATTATTCGAAGGAATAAGGATTACTGTTTTTTCGAAAAAAAAAAAATTATTGACCTGTCTTCCGTGCCAGCAAATGCATATAAAAATTGCTTTGTCCATACATAATGTGTTTACATTTGTACAGCATTTAAATGGGACTTTTGCAAGCTAGGAACGATTTTAGAAAAATCTTTGAAACTTGTTTGGTTCACGTTGCAAAGTAACTATGAAAGATCTAGCATTTTAATTGTGAGGTAGTATTAATAAAAAAATTGGTAAGGATTGTCTTGAATACGAAATGAAAAACTACTAATCATTAACACAAGACCGCATACAACCTAAACCTGGGTAATAAATATACATATATATGTTTAAAGGTTAGTTGAAAGGTACGTTAACATCACATTTACGGCATTATTTTTAATGCTTATCCTACATTATAAAGTTGCAAATTATATATTTATATAAAAACACTAGCTTAATGTATCCAAACTTAAAGTACTTCTATATCCATGTGCTCTACAGTAATCGTTACTACTAATTTATTATTTTTAAGGCTAGTTATTTTTAAAATTATTAGTACACTTTTATAATACAAGAAAGACTAGTCATAAATATGCCAAATATCTCAGTCCGTGCATCTCTAGTCAGAAATCCGTAAATATTACTTTGAATTCTTATTCGGTCACATAGGAATAGAGATTCAAACATTACTTTATTTCAACACACTTTGGCTGAAGCTCACAGTTTTCAGGTAAGATTAATTTTAAAATACCAGCTTTTTAAATGTATTCATTAAATAACTTTGATACATATGTCTATATCGTACCTGATACATAATACAGTAATGGCATAGTTAACAGTATCCGTGATACACGTTAATACAGTGGAAAATAATTATTATAACAATAAAACACTCGCCAATTGAATGAAATAATTAAGTCGATTACTCTATGTACTAAATAAACTACACGAGAGGCAATTTACACTTAACTTGTTCATCGACTTAATCAGAAAATTAGGCCTAGTCGATAGAAACTTGAATCATAAATAGTGAACAATTTGATGGAGAAGCATTATTTTATTAAAAAAAAAACAGACGAATGAAATCGTAAGACATTTTGTTGGGAGCAAAATATTTCATGTTAAATATTTTTCACTGTATATATTAGCATCCTTGATAAATAAATCATAGTCGATTTAATATATTATTACCATATTTAATACGGAATACTATGTTCCATGATCACACTATCATCCTTGATGAGTGAAATATAATATTTGTCTCTGTTACAACGGACTGTGTCTATTACGGGAGCCAAAGTGTTAAATAAATCAAGATTCTAAGCCATCAGTGTATGCCGCAGGGAAACAGCTTGAATATTCAATTCATCTCATGTGAATTTATAGAAGCATTTTAACCAAGATACGTGGCATGCTTACTGGTCCGTTCACACTCTGCCATTAAAACTATCTTAAAATACCCTACATGTATAGCTTTTGGTATAAAAAATAATGACGGAAAATAACTATTTTTTTACAACAATAATGCGCAGTAATTCTTTTTTGAGGTTACCTGTTATAAATCTAAATGATTAGATTAATTAACCCTAAAGATATTATTCATAATAAACAGCAACAATAACAGAATTTATACATCATTTGGGATAAAATTGTGTAACATATGTTAACAGTTGGTGCACTCCAATCTGCATACAAATTTGGTAGTGCTTATGACTTGATGAAGGAGCTTTGTGGACCCAATTTAAACTCAAATAACCTACAAAAAATAAGAACAGATTCATTTGATGAATGACTTATCAGTATGGATGTAATAATAGAAATATAATATTTTGGGAATAATGAAAAAAAAACAGTTTATTTTTAATAGAAAAACAAATACGGCAGAACCCCGTTAATTTGAAATCCGCAGGGCATCGATAACCTAATTTTGAAATAATGGATTCCCACATACTTCGAAAATGAAAAAAAAAAAAAATTTGCCCAAAAGTCGAGATCTATATTAATATAGATAAGTAGGCATTCCAAGCAAATTCATAATACAATTTATTCTCATTTAAATTCTTCGTGGTCGATTATTATCACGGCCGGCATTTCAAACTCAGATACTCAAAGGTAAATTCATAAAAACACTATATTCTTTCTGCGTAAATCGAATTTTCGCAGCAGGGTCTTCAAATTCAGATAAAGACAGGACATTATTTCCATGTAAATCTAATTGACGCAGCCGATTACCATCGCGGCAGGGCCTTTAAATACAGACATTCCAATTACACGGACAAATTACCGTAAGTAGACCAAAACAAATGTGCTATTTTACATTCTAGGGTTTGCATCATTACAATTTAGTAAAATAATAACTTTATAAAATTTTACCCAAACTTCAAAAAGATTAAAAAATCTAAAGGGATCTTTTTTATGACACCCATTAATGTTTAATTTTATAAAAACGACATATATTGTACATGGGTTTTAAAGCTTTAATGTTTCCATAAATTTTTGTATTTTATACGGTGGTACCTAATAGCGGAAACTTCATAAAACAAGAAAAAAGTATTTCAATAATATTATTATTATGTACTTTGGAATGAGAGAAGCGAGGATACTTCCATTTTGCAAAGGATGAAAGTTCAATATAGCCCGTGACTCAATACACTTTTTAAATTAGCTTACTTTAGCCGTGCATCAAAAGCTATCAAAATACTTTTAGCAATTAACTTATATACAAATGCTCGTAGAAACCTTAAAAATATTGGTACACCAGCTTTCCAAACACAACACAAAAAGGGTGAGAATTATTATTCAAAAGAACATAATCTTTAGTAAACTTATTTGTATATAGCTATAGCTAGTAACATTAAATAAAATTAACAATTCTCTTCAAATTTTAAGGATAAAACATTCATATTTCGGAGGTTTTAAATAAAATAAAAACATTATTTAACAATATTGATTGCGAAAAAAAAAATCTGCTCACCAGAAAACACATAAAAAAAGATACATCTTATTATTTTAAAAAACATTTGCTTAAAATCCTACTGAGTACGGTGAATTAAATCTAAATAAATTTACATCATGTTTCAAATTGCAAAAGGTTTCCCACCAATGGCCAATAATAATCATTATTGACACAAGTTAAAAGTTCAGCATAAAAATAGTCTTGAGATTTCTTTGATGTTCACACTCCATTCTGCAAAGAAAAGATTACTGTCAAATAACAGAAAAACAACTAAAGTTGAAATAATAATGAGTGATAATAAAATCAATTAATGTCAAACAACCACTATATGTTTTAAATTATTTATTTATTTGATTATACGCCCATCTGGGCTTTTACATGCATTTTAGAAAATAATATAAAGAGCTATCAAATATTATAAATACATAGAGATTTCAAACCATAAAGTAATGAACTTTTTTTTTTTTTTTTGACGGCTTACTGTGATATAAAATAGAAAACTAAAACAATATTATAACACAAATCATTAACACTACTTTATCCAAGTGACAATACTACATACTATAGGATTCATCAAAGTGCTGGTATAGATGACGCTTTACTGTATAAACGGAGTCAGCAAATATGTCAACAATACTTCTAAATTTGTTGCCTAGATCATGCATGCATCCTATTGTATATTGACCAATACACAATGAAACTGAGAAAACATTATAAGCTATTGAATTTAGAAAATAAATAAATAACAAACCTTTTAAATCACATCTTTTGAGCCAGTTTCGAATGTGACGAAATGTTTTCAAAAATCATTGAGACCCCCATCTGGGACGCCGACTTTTACCTTTTCAAGGACTCGGTTCACAAATTCAGAAGAGTGTCCAGCTATTTTCACTTCTGAAAAAAAAAAAACATCTTTGGTCAATCCAAGAATTGAATTTTTTAATTTTAATGTGAGTACCCCTCAAGAGTCTCAGCTGCTCCCAACCATCTGGAGCCAGTGAGACTATGGAATCCCCAATTGGGGTATGCTGTGAGGCTGAAGATACCGGGGAGGGGAAAGAGATAAGGAAGTACCTGGCTATTCAGATCTGGTCACCAAACGCAGCTAAAGCCATTTCAAGTAATATTTCGATTCTGAATGGTGGTCTTTCACCAAGGCGATACTGAAAGTATATACCACTATGGAGTGTGCTGCAATTATACTATATTAAAAGCAGAACAGATTTGAATGGAATAAGTAAAATATCAAGTATAACAACACATACAAAAAACTGACCATGCGGAAGTCTGTATTACATATGGGGTCATTTTTAGAAATGATAAGGTCAATTGTATTGAATTTCAATGATTGATGACAGTACATGTAATTTTATAATGCGTTATTTGACAGTACATATAATTTTATAAAGTTATTTTATTTGGTGTACTTACATATGCAGCTAAATATGTAAGTACATACATAAAAAGATAACAAATGATTAACATCGAACGAATTTGGGATTTCTGTATCCATTGGTTTTTACTAAGTGGTAGTAATTATTGAAAATTTTTATGATCGTATTTTGAAAAATAATGTAAACTAATATTTTAAAAGTGGTCTCTCCTGCAGAAAATTGTACAAATTGTGTCACCATGACATTGTTTACTATTTGAAGGTACGTATTAATAATTAACTGATCAAAAGGGGGTTCACATTAATTGAACCATTTCTAATCAGACCGCATGAATTCCAAGATATTAAATGATTATGTTAATGAATTGTAGATATACCCCTATAACCGTAGCTCTGTTAACCCTTCCAGACCTGAATTAAATATGGCAGTGATAAAACATTTGGATTTTGAATTTTTTTTTCCATATTTTAAAAGTTATTGGTTCTTTCATTTGAAAAAAAAACATTATGTCTCTAAGGGCGTGCTTCAATTAAAATGACAAATCATACATTTCCTGAATAATTTCTTTTAACATAATAATTCAACAATAAAAAAAAAATAATAAGAAAAAAATAATAAAAAAAAAAAAATAAAAAAAAAAACAGTTAAAGGATTCGGAAGTCGAGATTAAACACAAAAATCACCCTTTAAAATATAAAAATGGCTACCACTTGAACGAGCAGCTAAAATTCAATGAAAAAAAAAACAGTGCATATAGTCGGTAATACCAGCAATCGTCAAACGAAACCTGTCAATTTTTATTCCCTTTGGATATAGAGGAAAAAATTCTGAAATCTATATGTACATATTTTCAAAAATACGCATGGTACGAAAGGGTAAATTGAAATCCTACACATACCTTAAAAATTGTGCCATGTCATTAAAAAAGTTTATAAATTTTACAAATGGAGAAAAAGGAGGAAAAATAATGCATAATGGCGATCATTTTCTATAACATTTATTAAACTTTAATTTATTTTATTTTTTCAATGATGGGAATATGAAACAAAATGTCATCATTAACATTTTATATGCAAGAATAGATTTAGTTCATTGAATTACACTAAACAGATATGGAGATACATATATGTACTTATTTTACTGATAAAATATAACATTCAGTAAAGAAAATAATATGTACACACATAGTCAAAAAATGGGTTACGTTTAAATATAGCAAAGAATTAAATCACAGTTCAACGGGTTAACATAAAAAAACTAACATGTACAGGCTAATCCAACACTTCACTATACCGGCACGTGCAATAATCCGGCACTAAAACAAGGGACGCGCGCGCATACAATTCTATTTCATTCCATCTTCCTAGTGTCAGTGAGCTTGCGAATGTCGTTGTTTACGCACGCACCAAAAGTACATTACGTAACTATCGCGTTAATTATTGTCTACTTGTGATTTCATAACCCTAATCAGTCTGTATGTCTTCGGGTAGCACGAGTAATAAGAGAAAATATAAGACTGACATTGCGAGAGAAGATAGACATTTTAAGAGATGTAAACATATGGTTCAAAAGTTATTTGAGAATTTAATACACCAATGAAGATGCCCAATCTTTGGTACAAAATTAATTCTGGGGTGAGGGCCAAATTTATTTTAATAATTCAGGGGCCAATTGGGTTAACAACTTTAGTTCAATTCACACCTACCGGCACCGCACACTGCACACATAAAGTGGCAGGCATGGCAAAATTAGATGCTTACATTATCTATGAACACATTCATGCACGGTGTAATGTGATACTCCCTTCTGTGTCGTGCCTGGCACTGTACGTGTCTGCACTGCAAGGTGCCGGAAGATGTGAATAGACCTTTTATCACTTTTTAAAAGTGTTCTGATTTGTCATGGAACCCAACACACTTCCATCGGTTTATCTTTACAAAGGGTGTATCCTTATTGAAGGTATATATATCGGTGGACTTACTTGTAGCCGATTTGACAATTTTTTCAATGTGGGTTTCGTAATCCTGCGCCTTCTTGGGGTTGGTCACCTTCCTCGTGATGACGCCCTTCAGATGGGAGATGCCGTTGATGAGCCTCTCTGCAATAAAAGATATCACCATTTTAGGACACAATAAATGCAATTTCAAGAATATGTTTATTTTATATCTGAATATTTATCTATTCCTAACCTAAATACCCATCACACCATTTCTCCATAAGATAGAGGTTGAAAGGTGGCATACTTCAGTTCTGGCACACACTTCTTGCTTCATTGTCTTCCCATACATACTCACCCTATTATTATTGCTCCACAGACATTGTCGGGTGAGGAAACAGAAAGTCATTGTTGTTGAAATAACTTAAATTGTTTCTTTAGTTCACAAAAAAATATTATGCACTTTTAACTACAACAATAATATTATTATGTGCCTTTCTGGTCATTTTACATCTAAGATACTTGTAACTTATCTCTTGAAATAACTTCCCTTTATTGCCGATTCTGATACTAATTTTTCTAAACTACAATATTATGTATACTATCAATTATTATATTTTGTAAAAGTAAAAACCCAGTTGGACGTAAACAAAAAGAAAAGTATTTTGACATGACATCATTCCTTCTGTTGTCAATTTTAGTAATTTAACAGGACTGTTTTGTAAAAGTAAAAAAAATAAAGGAACATTAAAAAAAATTAAATCACCCCTAGAAAGTGAGCTTTTTTGACAAAATTGTATCCCAGGAGCAAGAATGAAAATTTTCGAAACATTAGGAACTGTCCATAGATGTCAGTACAATCCACATTTCATGAACATGTCATTTGGGGCTCGAATAATATACAGAGATGTCAAATTACAGTCATACTTCTTTTATTATTTTGTTCCCGCCGTAATATTACATTACCGCCATACTCCCCGGGAGGTTAAGGATTTGATTCACATCAACTCACTGTGTTCATGTTCCAACCCGTAGAGTTTCAGCTTATTGGCCTCGTGCTGCGCCTTCTTCTTGAGCCGGCATGCCCGTGAGGCCAGCTTGTTCTTCTCTTTCCGGGTCTTGGGTCGCACGTTGAAGGGCAGCTCGGAGACGGGGGTCATGTCGTTGATGACCCGGCCCAGGCCATCCAGCTCCTTGCCGATCATGAACAGCTTCTTGGGGTTGGGGGTCAGGTCGTTGCCGTCGCCCTTGCGCGCCTTTCCACTGGAATTATTGAAATCGTTGAAATTACTGAATAAAGAAACATTGTGGCTTCAAAAGCTACACTGGAGCGAGTTCAGTTGCGCTGCTGTCTATGCTGCATACTATGTATAAGAAGATAGTGATGAAAAGGTACAATTGTTTGGAGAGGCGTCGATGACAAGATATATGTATGAATCCCAAAGAATATTGTCAGGGCCTCTACCATTGAGCACACTAATCAGATGAGGTACTTCGGCCTCACCATTGATTCACACCTCAAATGGAATTTTCATATTCAAATTATCGCAAATAAAATAAGAAAAACCATGCACTTTTTCAGAACCATACGAAACTTTCTCAACTTACAACACTTGAAAATGATTTATTTTGCGGTCTGTCAATCTATTATCGAGTATGGTATCATAGCATGGGGAGGTGGTACTTCATCTGCACTAGACCCAATCATAGAGGCACAGAAAACGATTATAAAAATAATCCTTAAGCTACCTCTAATTACAGACTCTAACTCAATCTTTAATATAATGAGAGTATTTGACGTTCGGCAGATTTACGCTAAAACAATCCTCACTCATCTTTATACAAACGTCAATACTACGTAAAAAGACTAAACACTCGCATTACTAGAAATACTAACAAAGATTTATTCCACATTCCTATAACTCATACTACTTTTGGGCAACGGAAGTTTAGGTACTTCATGATAAGAATTTTCAACATTCTTCCAGTTAGCATCAAAAAATCTGATTTACAAAAAAAATTCAAACACAATGTAAAAAATTGGATTAAAAGTAATGATAGGCCATTTACCGGTGCACTCACCCAAATTCGAAGTTATTGATTTAACCATTTACGGAGCATATCTTAATATAAGTGTATATTCATAGGTATTATAAAAGTATAAAATAATATGCAAAATTACTGCCTCAACACAGGCCAGCTTAGTGCGAGTTATGTGAAACTTACACTTATAACTATGCATTTCTGTTCTTTACATATTACCTACTGTTATTGTATTATTTTCTATTTTCCTTTTTATATATCTACTTTATAAACCACTGTAGGCTTACATTATTGTATTATACATGTATTTTAGTTAAAGTTAATTACAATAAAGATATTATTATTATTTAAAACTGGGACGGATCCGCTAGACAGGAATGAATGTGGCCGACCACTAAAGAGACTTCTTTATAATAAGCCTACAGAAAGGAGTGATGGGAGACCTAAACTAAGTGGTTGGGCGATGTAGAGGAGAACATTACATCCACGGGGATAGGGTGGTCAGGACTGTAGCGCCAATTATGATGATGACATTATACAATAATTTCTTTGATTAATTAATACCTGTGCTTGATCCCACGGACGCTACAGCTGGGACTGAAGACAGGATCGGTGACCTCGTTAAGTACGTGCGGGTCCTCCAGCTTGGTCTTGAGCACGAGCCTTTGTCCCTTGGGCCCTTTGGCCTGTACGTTGTATTGCCAGAAGAAGCGCTCCTTCTTGCTCATGCGGCGCACCTTGCTGCCAGTCTTGCCATCAGGATCGTCATCAGCGTCATCTGTGAACAGCAAAAGAATCATTAAGTTTATAGTAATTGAGGTTAAAGAATAATTATGATGGTGCTCCTGCAATGAAAGTGGTATATTTGGGAAAGATTCTCAGCGAAGTTTGTATATTTGGGATACTTTCTCGGTAAGGTGCGTACATTTGGAGTAGATTCTCAGTGGAGCTTGTATATTTGGGTTAATTTCTCCATAAGTCGTACATTTGGAATAGATTCTAAGTGAGGTAAGTATATTTGGGATGGATTCTCAGTGAAGCAGATACTTTTTTAATAGATTCTCAGAGAAGCATGTGTAGCTCTTTGCATTGTCTGTATATAAATGTTTACAAACGCTTACGTTTAGGAAGCTATTAAATTATTTTTTCAAAACCGCAAATGATATATAACTAACTAACCATCACGCTATTTCTTCGCAGAGGTCGCCAGGGAGTTATGAAACTCCGCACCACTGTCTTGGCATACACTTATTTCATCAATAGTCTCATGCATACCCTACCCTTCTGTTGACAAAACCTGAATCAAGTATTTGATTTATTTGATCATGCCATGTCTTCCAGGAGCGTCCCCGACTTTGTCTTCTATTGGCTTAGCGTTACATATTATACTCCTGACACTCCTTATTTTTTATAAAAACTAGTAAACATTTAATAAAAAAATAAAAAATAGATCCTAACTGAATTTGACCAGAAAGTTTATGGCACAAATAATACCAGGAAAAGCATTATGAGTAATGAATGTATGTATTTATTTTTTTATTTAAATTACTAAGGCAGTACTATTTTCCCTGTCAATTTATACTTCTAGAAGTAAATAATTCTTCTTCTAGGTTAGTGTGAAATATCCATTTGTCACACGGTGAGTTGTTATGATACTACAAATCCTAGACCGTGACGATTTTTTACTCGGAAAACAATTGCATAGTATTATGCAATTCATGCACTACTACTACTGGTGTAAGTAGTACTACTGTGTAGTTGTACTGTGAATGTCTGCTATTACTGAATCATTAAAAACACAAAGCAAATTCATTTTAACTCAAAACTGAGGATATTTGATTTAATTTTAACTCCTCACAGGTATTCTTAACTAAATTAAAACAAATTTGTGGGTATTTTAAAAATTACAAATTTATTTGTATAAAACAAAAGGAAAAAAAAGACAAATATTATAACACAATTAAAAAAAAAAAACAGAAAAGGGATAAACATGTATTCAATTTAAATCTACAAAAGATGTAATTGAAAACACCAAGATGGCTCATAGGAAATTAAAGTAAGTTTTAAAAAGCACAATGGTCCAAATGTAATATTTTTACTTTTACCAAATGGTCTTTAAAAATTAGTCTTACTTTCTGGAAGGAGATGATTCTAAGACAGTTTTATATTAAAAAAATTTTTTAGTTAAAATTTTTTCAATGAAGATAATTTTACATGGAAAGGTGATTTTTTTTGTATTTCAGAAATGTATGCAGCAAATTACCATTTATTAGATGTTAAAATCACAGTAAAACAATATCTAATTCATAGATCAAAATTATTTAAAAAAAAAAGAAGTTAATATAATAGTTATTTTTTATTATTTCTTTAAAACTAAATGTTAAAATCGAATGTGAAAAATTTGACTGTGTAGAACAAATTGAATTGCTTGGTGGTGCGATAGTAACGAAAAAAAATTTGTTCCACTTTATTAAATGTCTACATTTTATTGCCAAGCTTTTATACGCATGTACCGAGTATCGCTTTGATGGAAGACAACTATTCGAAAATTTATTTTTACTTGAAATGGCTGGTTTCATTGTTTCAGAGCAGTTGGGACTCAGTTGAACGATACCAAAGTAATTTTGCAATTAAAAAACTAAATGGAAAACATTTTCAAGTTGCATGAATTTGTAAGAAACAGTAAGGTTGCATCAGGATTGTAATATTTGGAGCTCTATCATCCCTGCTTACCACTAGAAGACAGAGGGCAATGGTCTGTATCTAATATACATGAAGACACAATTTTGATACAAGGATGCGGGGTCAGCAAAGTAACGATAATGATTTCCTGGCTGCCCATATTCAAGAAATGAGTTATACAAACTGGTTAAACAATTGTGAAAACTGGAATAAACCAGTTTAGCACTAGAATATTATAAATTATGACACTGATAAATAGGTGAATACACAATGATCTAAGGCATTCCATAACATTGCAATCATAATGGATTCATTTGAGACAGTAAAACTTTTACATTATCATGCATCACATGTCGACAGTGGCGCATCCAAAGGGGTGCTTTGGGTGCTGGAGCACCCCCCCTGGCCAAAAGTCACGCTCCGTTAACATTTTAAAGAAATAAATCGGTGATAATACGCATACGTCAATGTACGATGTCTGAACATTGACGTATTTCCTTTGTTTTTGAGGCTAACTGAATGTGTGTGTTCTGCACTGTCACTAAAATTATCTTAAAGTAGCCTTCAAGTACACAAATAGAGTGTACATTCTTTGCAAAATCAGTGTAAAATATTGTTCCCGCTCGTCAAGTACGAGAGGGATGAAGTGCATGTCGATGTTGCCCGAATTATTCAGACAGCGAACGAACTCAACGGATGGAGTAGCAGCACGGCTGACCAGGGCGCCGTGGCCCGGAGCATTTGCCTGACCGACTTGTCAACTTCAAGTGCTCATGAGATTTTTAACATTAAAAAAGCCAATTTACATGAATACTGATAATGGTAAATAAGACAAAAGAATACACCAGTGGCGGCTCGTGACTTGAGCAGAGTGCTAAGATTGAAAAATATGACTTCATTGATGTTGTTTTAGCTGAAAATGATTTTTATTATTTTAAATTTCAATTTCTTGTATGAAGATTTAGATGGTAGGTGGAAGTGCCCAACCTAAATGGAAAATCTTCATACAAAAAAGGGATTTTTAGAAAAAAAATCATTTTTGGCTTCAGCAACATCAATAACGTTGAATTTTAAATCTCAGCACTTTAGCTCACTCAAAAGTCACGAGCCGCTACTGGATTACACTATTGCTTTTTCTATCTTTTCCAGGACGACATGTCCAGTCATATATATGCATTTTGCAGTTGCCATTGGAGATTCATACTCGGTGAGCGCTTGTGTTGACAATAGATTGTTCAGTCAACCACAAAGGCAGGGGCAGGGGATAAAAAATGTGCCGGCAGGTAGTGTAGTAAAAAGTTACTATTTGACATAAAATTTTTCTAAATTTTCTACCTCGGACCCCAGTTCTTTGGGGGTACGGAATACCCCCCAAACTCCCCGGCAGCATCCCCCCTGGTCAATTTCTGGGTGCGGAACTGTACGCCGAAGTGATGAAAGCGCAGTCATGACCTAACCCAAAAGCATTAGTTTATTGCCCTCATTTGTTTGATCCCCATATACGCTCTCTCTGTTGGTTAGGTTAGATCGAGAGGAGCATGCATAATATAATCATGAGCATTCCATACAGCCATGCAAAATTCTAATTATACGTATATAAAACAACCGTATTTTTAATTGAATTGTATTATGCGTCTTGTGTTTTATTTCATCTATGTGAACAGCTCGAAAGAAATTAAATTTTCATTTCAAGTTATTTTCTAGCTTTGTACAGTGCCATAAATATTTCAGATATTTCATAAAAATTGCATTATTTTTTTTCTACATTAACTACACACAGGAGGCCTCGAGGAAAATTATTTCTGTGTAGAGGGTCAAATAAGACAATTACCTACCTCTCATTATTATTATGGCCAGTGAATAAATGATTGTGAAGAAAGAGGTGGAGAAACTTTACATGTATAAGTAATTAATTCCAAAATTAGATAGTGAAATTTAATTCCACAGTGTCAGTGAATATAAGAGTTAATTAAAATGGAGCTCTGAGAATAAAAGTATGTATTAAAATTTTGTACTTCACTGTTGTTTTTGAAATAATGAAATCATAATCAATCATTCAATAGAAACAACAACAAAAAAAAATGATACAGTCATATGTCCATTGTAATAATTAAAAAAAAAAAAAAAACTTAACAATCAAACATTCATAAAATTTATTTTCATTCAAATGATAAATGTGAGAAAACTATCAATAACACGAAAAAGATAAAAATTTATATCAGTTATCTCGAGGTTAAAAATGTATGTAAATAATTGACAGTATAATATCTGCTATTATAAATGCCACACTATAATTATTGAAAATTCATGCAGCACAATTTCACAGTTTTACACGGGTCGAAATATAGATAAGCTTGCACTTATGGAAAATAAGGAAATAAAAACGTCACATTGCACGTGTAAGCCATACGCAGGGTGTGACAAGTAAAGTAATGAAATTAATGTTTTAAAATAAAATAAATAATTTTTATTAAAAAGTATACAATACATTATGGATTGTATTCCCAAGAGTTAAGAAACTCATTGTGGGTTTACATGCAGAACCCGCAGTTAGAAACAAACATACTTAATATTTAAGATACATAATTAACATTCACAAGTACATTAACAACATTTACAACACACAATTTGCATTTGTAATAAAGACATCACTGGTACATTATAATATAAGTGTACAGACACTTATTATAAAGAAACGCCTCACTGGTACATTATACGAGGTTTGTTCAAAAGAAACAGTGAATTTCGAATTTTTTTGAAAAGTATTTATTTATTCATCAATATCCATTTTCTCCCCTTCAAAGTAATCCCCCTCAGATATAATGGACTTATGCCAGCGCTTCTTCCAATCCTCGAAGCACTTCTGGAATGCGCTTTCGGTATGGCCATCAGCTCGTTCTTCGATTCTGACATTATCTCATCAATTGTGGCAAAACGCTTTCCTTTTATTGGCCTCTTGTTTCGGGAATAGGAAAAAGTCGCAGGGAGCCAAATAATCACGAACAAGCATTGATGTGTGAGCTGGTGCATTATCGTTATGCAAAATCCATGATTTGTTTTTCCATAATTCCCATCGTTTGAGCCGTATTGCTTCACGCAAACGTTGCATAACTTCCTTGTACAGGGTGGCGCAAACCTACCGTTATGGTTTAAATATTTAATAACTTTTTAAATTTATTTATGGTTTTTATTTTTATTTTAGAATTTTGTGAAGAAAACTTGGGGAATTTGAAATGGAACACTACACAACAGAACAGCGATCAACAATTGTTGAATTTTATTTTGAAAATCAACGGTGAATTGTTTTGACGCAGCGTGCCTATCGTCGTTTTTTAATGTGCGTACTGGACCTTCAGCACCAACAATAAACCGCCTGGTTGCAAATTTTCGACAACATGGTACAGTAAGACACCTTCCATGTACCGGAAGACCACGTACGGTCCACACGGAAGAAAATATCCAACGTGTTGTGGATAGTGTGCAGGACAGTCCAGAAACATCAACAAGAAGACGTTCGGCACAAGTGGGGCTATCGCGGAGGCCCGTTCAGAGGATTTTGGCCACATTGCACATGTTCCCGTATAAGGTTCAGAATGTGCAAGAATTGAAGCCGATAGACTACCAACAACGGCTTGATTATGCCATTTCATTCCGACCATGACGGTAGTTTTGCGCCACCCTGTAGTATTCCTTATTAACTGTACGACCTGTTGGCAAGAACTCATGATGCACCACGCCATTGTAATCAAAGAAAACAGTGAGAAAAACCTTCACATTGATCGAACTTGGCGTGCTTTTTTCGGTCTTGGCTCTTCTGGCCGCTTCCATTGGGATGATTGGGCCCTGGTTTCGACGTCATAACCTACCCACGTTTCATCACCAGTTATGACGCTTTTGAGCAAATCTGGACCATCGTTGACATCATTCAACAACTCCCGAGTGATACTAATGCGACGTTGCTTTTGCTCAAAATTTAGCAATTTCGGAAGAAACTTCGCTGCCACACGTTTCATGCCCAAAACATCCGAGAAAATTGCATGGCATGAGCCGATTGATATGCCAACATCCTCTGCAACTTCCCTAATAGTGATTCGACGATTTTCCAAAACCATTTTCTTCACTGTTTCGATGTTTTCTTCGTTTGTTGACGTGGTTGCAACTCCAGGACGCTCATCGTCATTAACATCTTCTCGGCCTTCTGTAAAGCGCTTGTACCACTTATAAACACTTTTTTGAGACAAAGTAGACTCGCCGAATGCCACAGTCCACATTTTAAGTGCTTGGAGCACTTTATTCCATTTTTAACCCAAAATTTAATACATATTCTTTGATCCATTTTTTTCAAAAGTAAAAAATCGAAGAACACACAAAAACGTGACTAACCTTTCCAGTTGTCAAAAACAAACCACTAATCCAAAATGGCTGATAATGCTAACATATGATAAACATATGTGTACCAACATAACAAAAAAAAAAAATCGATAATCGAATGTACACAGCCCGCGAAAATTCAAAATTCACTTTTTCTTTTGAACAAACCTCGTATAGTTATACTTATTACAGAGACACATCACAGCATTAATCCTTAAGGTATTTTTTCAAAGAATAGAGTTTAAGCATCTTACTTTGAGACCTTTCACATTGGCTTGCATTTTTAATATCGTTGGGTAATTTATTGTATTGTGTGTAAGCTATATATTCTAAAGATTTTAGTCCATATTTTGTTGAGTGTATTTTTGGTATATGTAGTTAGTTGTGGTTTCTTGTGTTGTGTTGGTGTACATCGTAATTGTAATCGAGTGTGGTGTTAGTATGTGTAGAGTGTTGAATTACATGCAAGATAGTATTTGAAATTTCACAGGTGGGAATTGTGTTAAACAGAAGTATTTGGGAGTTTCTGTAGATGTCTTTGAAGTGTGTGTTCCATGGCAAAGATATTTCGTAGGGCTCTAATTTGAATGACTTGGATCTCTGAAATAATTTTTTTAGTAGCAAATCCCCAGATCCCGGAAAGATATATTAAATGTGAGTGAAACATAGGGTGGTAGATCGATCTTAATAGTAGAGAGGTAGGAAGTAACCCGCGGACTCCATATAAAACACCGGTTATGGGGGTAATTTAGATAAAAACATGTTTAAAATGATGATTCCACGTGAGTTGTGATTCAATGAATAGGCCAAGATATTTTGTAACATCAGGCTTTTCAAGGCGGTTATTACCAAGACTTATGTTCAGACTTATATTTTTTTTGTTTCCAAACAAAATGTAGTGTTTGTTTAATATTCAGGCTTAGCTTGTCATTCGTAGCCAGTTTGCCAGGCAGGCTACGTCTCTTTCCATTTCCTTCTGAAGTTCGTTTACATCATTATTGTGATAAAGAATCACTGTATCATCTGCGTAGAGTGGAAGTGTACCCTTTATTCCCCATATAACTATTGACATTTATATAAATCAGGAATAGTAATGGCCCAAGAACGGAGCCCTGTGGCACACCACAGGTTATCGTTCCCATATTTCTTGACGCCTTTCCAACAAAAGTCTGACACTGTCTGTCGGAGAGGTAGCTACGTAATAACTTCAGGGGAGTACCTACTATACCTAGGTGTTTCAGTTTCTTTAGTAAGACCGAATGATCTACCGTATCAAAAGCCTTCTTTAAATCTATGAATAAACCTGTAGCATGTTCGCCCTGATCTATATACTTTTGTAGAATATACAAAGTCAAAGGCAGCACATTTTGTGTTAGGGTGGTTTCTGAATCCGTACTGCTGAGATGTGAGTAAGTTGCTGGATAGAAGATATTTTGTGAGCCAAGTTTAATAAAGTTTTCAAATATTTTAAATAATAAAGTGGTGTAACATTATAAAAAAGCCAATGCATCTATGTGAACGGATGGGGAGCCAGTTTATGTAAATGAAAATAATTATCATAAAAAAATTCAGTTAAATCTTGAGAAGTTTTCGACTTTTTTCGGTCATTTTAAAAATCTGTTCTTTAGTTCTAAATTCGAAAAAAAAAACCTATTTATAGTTAAAATAAATACCAACTCTTATTTAGCCACTAAATTTCTAATAAATGTAATAAAAAATAAGAATAAAATAGTAACTGAAATATAATGCGATGTGCAGTGTTTTTTAATATTGTGTCCCGTGAGTGCAAAATCGTTACAAAAGTGGCGCTATACAAATCATCTAATTATTATTATTATTAAGAATTTGTTAATTCAGAAACATAGTTTAAACAACTGTTCCATTTGAAGTGTCAACTTTTGTTGATTTTTAGGTTGTTGTAATTTTTTGTAGATTATTAATGCAAAAATAGACATGGGCAAAGTATTGTTATGGAAAGTGTTCAAATTTAAAATGATTTAATAAATATTTATTTCGACACGTTAGTACAATCTGTACAGGGCAGTGTGAAATCTTTTTATCATATCCACAAATAATCAGATTTAGAATAAACTTTATTATACAGGCTGCTAAGAGATGTACCTAACATTCAACTGGTAATTTCTGACCTTATTTGGAGTAAAAATTGTTAATAAAATTTTAGTAACTGGACACATTTTTTGTACAAAAAAAAATTCATATCTCAGCCAAAATCGCCAAACCCCCCACCTTGACCCCTAATTGTCAAATACATACTGAATTTTTATCTTTTAGGTGAATTAAACAACAAACAAAAAAGTCATCAGAGACTAAAATTTCAGTTACATTCCTTACTCCAAATTAAATCAGGAATCACTGGTAAAGTGAGTCAGGTAGGTCTCCTAACACCCTGCATAGTTTAAAATGGCTATCAATAAAATAACATAATTCACCCGCTGCAAATATACTTCATGGTGGTCAAGACAACATTGCTGAATATTATGTACATTGATTCAGCCCTGGTATGGTTGGAAAACCTATCCATTATCGTAAATGGTGAGGTTATTCAAATATTGGCTTACTGGTATCATTTGTGGGAAAGAATGTATGAGTAAGAATGTAAATATTTTGATAGAGATAATAATAATTCTTCTTTTGTATGGTCGAAAGGCTAGGTGATAAAGGTGGGGTACTCAGGAACTGGAGTCTAGAACTGAAGTGCTACAAATGCAGTTTTTCCTGGCTGTGAGGTCTCGTAAACTTCGGTTCCTCATGTAATGACAATAAATTATTAAAAATAGACTTTTAGGTCAACTGTATATGTAGTTAATTGCACAACGGTAGAGAGCAGTTCATCGAAGTTGGAGTCTTGGAAGATTATCACAGAAATGTCTAACAGATTTGTGGGTTGCAACAGAACAACTAACTAACCACATCATTTTTCAGCAGGGGTAGGCAGAGATGATGGAATCCCACACAACTCTGTCTTGGCATACTCAATTCAGTGTTTGACATGTGATACAGGGTTATTCAAAATGATGGACTCAACTTCATACCGCTATATTTCCTGAATTATATGTTATATGTGAATGATTTAAAATCGTAGTTTTAAATCTCTCCATTAGATCACTCATAGTTGCGCTAACGTCCGCTAAAGTGCTCGTGCCGCCAAGCAGCCATGTTGAGTCAGTTGTGAGTAAAATGGCTACTATGCAGCACAAGGTTTTCTGTGTTCGTGAGTTCTGTAAACCTAAGTTGGCAACTATAGTGCAGCATCCTTTCATCTCCATTTTAACCTCCAACTAGAAAGAGCATTTGTCGCTGGTATCACCAATTTTTGAGAGTATTTTGTATCAGAGGAGAATGTGCAAAATTGAGTCCATCATTTTGAATAGCCCTGCATACGTGAGGTAAAGCTGATTAGTTGAATTGACTAAAATCTGAAAAACATGATGTAATTAAAATAAAGATTTAATATTTCCATCTTTATCAATAGATTTAATAATTAATAACTGATAATGTTCGATGAAGGTCTCCACAAGTTTTGTCAAATCTTAATGATTAGAGAATAAATCACTAATATAATTTGCTTGGTCAAAAATGAAAATAATTTCTGCTGGAATGATTTAATCAGAGTGCAAAGTAGATCGACTATGAAACCCATTACTTTAGTATGCCGCTGGTTTTATCTATACGATGAGATGTGAACTCCATTCATTTAGCGATGCAAGTGGTGATGTCATAAAATGGATTGAATTAATTATGTTCATAGCATAAACAAGAAAAACATATTTAAAAAGCCTGTTTTATAGAATTGATAAAGTTAAGTGAAACAAATTTAATAATGCTATTATAATTTCGGCAAGTTTTTTATTATTGTGACATGACTTAATAATAATATTAACAAAATTGATTATAGTTTAATTATATATTTTTTTAAATAATTAAATGGAGTTCTATGAATTACATAATAACAATAAATTAAAACACCTTACAAGTTTAAAGAAAATTACATAAGAAATGTAATACTTCCTCATCACCAGTTGTCTTAATTGTTGAATACCACTGGAATAGGATATTTTACTAGATCAGAGATTATCAAACTGTGTGGTTAATTCTTTTATAAAAAAAGTTTGACATTATCATAATATGGTAAGATTGCGTACATTCTATCAGTTCAATTACGGAAACGGAGGGTTATCAAATCAAAATCAGATTTGGTTATTTAAAAAAATAAGTCACTGATAACATGATAACGTTGTGACAAAATTAATAAAAAGATTAATATCAACCATCGTCTACTAAGAAACCCCGAAATTTTCCAAAGAACCAACTCAACCTTCTCCCAAGCTCTTCTGTGAATGTGTTGACTATACAATATCCACTGGAATGGTAGTGGTAGGATTCTGGACATATTTGGTGATAGCCTCCATAACTTTACAAAATGTCTCCAATCTATTATTTTCACTTAACTTCACTTGACCCAAACATTGTTTTCTCTTGTTACTTTTTGTTGTTTGTATAAAAATGCAAATAATTTATTTATTATTGTTGTACAATGTTATTGGACGGTTGGAATTTTTTTTTTCTTTGTAATTTTTTTATGTTAAACCCTGTCTGGTGTGTACATTATAAATAAAATGAAAACAAAAAACAGTGGTTTTATACTTATTGTCTGGTGTGTACAATATAAATAAAATGAAAACAAAAAACAGTGGTTTTATACTTATAACCAGAGATTTGAGTAGAACTAATTTTGATTGATCCATTCTGACATCAAAATTTTTCTGCTTCTCTCTGTTCCATTCTAAGATATAAAAAAATTAAATCAATAATAATTTAAAAAAAAAATGATGACAAAGTGTATTTTTAAAGTGGTACAATATTGACTATCGTCAAAATGTACTAAGTAAAACAGAATTGCTGATGGATTATAAAGGTATTCTTGTGAAAAACTACATAAAAGATAAATAAATAAAGATAAGAAATCTGGAGTAGGCGAAATTTTCAGTGCTCTGGCTCTGCTCCAGTTCTGGGCAAAAAATCATTGCTAAAATACTCCGTGCTCCAGCTTCAAGTTCCAATGTCCTGTTTATAACTAAATAAACATGCAAATACTCAAATTTTGATATTGTTTGATAATTTTCCTCAATCACCAAGGTTGTTTTCGAGGCCAGAATTTGGGAACTTTGAAGTGTTACATTAAATGGCTCACACCTTAATGTTTATCATTATTTGAAGTTAACTAAATGCTACAAAGAGATAAAAAAATAATCTGATTAGGGCCCTGCTAAGCCTTTGCTAAGAGTTAAAAAAAAAAAAAAAATATTTTTGTTATTTCAGAAATCTGTTTTCAATATAATCAAGATGAGAGTGCTGTGAATACTGTTGAGCAGTGGTACTGGTTACTGAATTCATTATTTTGTGATCATATCGGCTCTTATCAGAGGGAAATCCTTGAATGTTTGGATAACAATACTAATGTGATAAATCATACTGTAAATGCAATTTTTTTAATCATTATGTAAAGAGATGACAAATAAAATTTAGTTATATACATTTTTTTATACTATAATGGGTTTTGTGGGGTTTTTATTAGGTACGTAATATTAGGGAAATAATTTCCCTCAAGGCCTATATCATCTTTGGGGATGCTGTGCGGAAGGTCTTTTAGAGGATAGGAAGGAGTGAACCTGGGTCTTGAAGAGATCCATGTTGTAGGAGGGAGGAAGCACAGAGGCCGGCAGATCATTCCATAGCCTAGTTGTTGAATATAAGAACGAGTCGTAGAAGTGACCCGTTCTTGTGTGACAAATTTCAACCGTGTACAAATGTTGGGTGCGCGTTTGACGTGTTTCGCGTCTGTGCACTGGTGCTGAAGGGATCAATGACGCTAGTTCCTCAGAGCATCTTCCATTAAAATACCGGTAGAACAAGAACAGCATTACCCCCTGAGGTCTGTGCCCAAAAGATTGCAATCCGTTAAAGCCTAAAGAACATGGCACAAAGTTAAAGAACGTGGCACAAATAGACTACATTCTAATAAAATTAAATTCTATATATTATTATTTAAAAAGAAAACCATATAAATGTATCGGCCTTGCCGGGTGTTTAACCCTCAAACTCTGGGCCCAGAGCCAAGCTGCTTACTGCTCTGCCTCGGAGGTCGTCGACAGTCAACATGATAAAAATTCTGTGGCCAGACAGAAGATATGTTTATTTTCGGCCCCTTAATGTGGTAGTATTTTTTTCAGAACAAACAAATAGTCTTCAACCACAGGTGCTCCAAAAGGCACTTGGTAAGCAAACATAGTGACAATCATCTATTACGGGCTCGCTTTAAGCACCTTTCGGGAAGTTACCAACTTACGTGTTTCATACGGTGACCGAACAAATCAATATACGTATGAAACGGCTTAAAAAACTTTAAAATAAAAAAATTATTCTTAAAATCTAATCCAACACCCAGGGCACAATATACATATATATATTTATTTTTAAATTTTACATAAATAAAAAAAGAGACTAACTAGGTTAGGCTAGATTATGTTTTTAGGCTTGTTTTTTTTTCCATACTTTTAATGACGTTACACCACTTTCAAAAAGTGTAATTCATACGTGTGTTAAATTACCATGGAACCATTTCGTACTCCACACTACACCTAATACTAATAACTGCGCTCGATAACACTAATGAAAAATTATGTGCCACCCACATGAAAAGTTAAATTCTATAGGAATGATTTACTCGGCTATTCTCAGAACTTTCGGCTAAACTGAGATTTATTTAGCTTTTCCAAAAATCTATCCCAAATGTATGAGCTTCACTAAGATTCTATGCCGAAATGTACAAGCATCACTGATAATCCATCCGTTTCTCCTATCTATAGTATGCTGTAATGCATCACATAAGCATGAGAATTTTCACATTAAACATTCGGTCATGTGTCTTACCAGCATCGCTGGAGAAGTCCTCATACCGGTCGCTATCGTCTTCCTCAGAGTCCTCGTCCTGGCTGAGATCATCAGGCGCTTGTGGGCTGAGCACACCTCCCGTGGACAGCGAGGATGTGGAGCCGGCCTCCGCCAGGGAGCCAGTGGACAGCAGGTGCTTGCGAGGCTCACGGCGGGCCCAGATCTGAAACAAGTAACCAATATTAGTCAGGGGATATCCCGCTGTAGTGAGCACGTATGGGGAATAGGCTACACCGATTGATTGAAGAGCTGTCAATAACTGGGATGGCTCCGTTTGGCAGAACATTTAGCAAGGATGAAAGATAGCCAACCACCAAATAGGTTTCTTTAGAATAACTCAGGAAGACAAAGGAGTGTCGGGAGGCCCAGGTTTAGGTAGCTGGATGGTGTGGAAGCTAACACTACAGTCTTAGAGACTGCCAGGAGTTGAGGTATTTCTTGGAGACGGCTGAGACTCTCCGAAGGTTGTAGCGATGATTTTTTTTTATTTAAGAAGAAAAATAAACATTCCCGGGTTACAAATAACCTGACAATGCGGAAAATGTTGCTTGTGTTGTGAGCGAGGACTTAGCCAGCCGAGGAATTGAATTCACGCCTGGGTGGGACTCGGACGCAATGCCAACTCAGCCACTGACCGGTCAGTATATTTATATGCCTAAAAAGACTTTATACATAAAGGTGACACATTAAAACATAAATATACATAGGAGAATAATATCTGTTTTACATAGGAAAAATAATCAAGCAAGTACAAAATGTAGGTAGATCTTCTATAATAATACATAAAGAAGAATGTCCCGGATAGGCGGTGTTGTGTGTGTTTTGCATACAAATCTACAGTTTTATTCCGAGCTGGATGAAATTTTGAACACTTAATTTCAATAGTATTGTTGCTTTGGAAGCCAAAAATGCAATGAAAAGTGATATTACCAACACATTAATAAACAGACAGATAATTAATTTACATAACACCTATGACTGCATTCCTTTGTAAGGGGAATTCCAATGGCTGACACGTGTACTGTCAGTTGCATGAGATAAATAAATACTGAGAGCTGTCATCGACACACTGGAAATGCGAGAAGTAGAGCCACATTCCTCCCCCTTCCTGTGTCAACTGTGGTTAGAGATGCATAAATGTGGAGATAATCTTCTCTACCCAGTGAGCAGGCTACCTATTGCTACTGTAGGGCTTTTATTTACTTTATTTCAAAAAATTGTAAAGTGTGTTTTATGTACTAGCGGCACTTGCTGATAGCAATCTTAGATTTAAGTCCGCTCACTAAGTTAATGGAGGATATAAGATGGAATTTGGGCGGAGATGGAGGGGGTCGGTGCTGGGGGTCCAGAGGCCGTGGTTGGAGATAGAGGGATTCGAGTTCAATTCTAATTTGGAGTAAAATGTTTTGGCTAAATCTATATGTTTTCGGTGTTGAAGAATTTTCGAGCCCGTGTTCATTATGCTATTCCTGACGAATCAGGGACTTTTGGTGAATCGTCGGAGCAATGCATTCTGGAATGATTCTAGCCTTTTTGTATTTGAAGTAGCCCATTAAAAAGCACCATGAAAAAATAAATTGTGTGTGAAATACTCATATGTACAAGTAATATGCACATATGAAATGAATAAAACTTGTTTGAGAATGCCAAGATTTGAGCCCGTGAATGCTGGATTCGTAGCCGAGGATCTTAACCGCTCGGCCACAGATGTCGTCAAACTTGACTATTTTCATCATTAGCTATGGAGCTTTGAAACATCCATATAACTAACAAAAAATAAGACAAATTTTATTAATAATAAAAAAAAAAACATTTCTAAAAGCGTGGTAGAGACAACAAATTAAAATTGTTTCATTACAATGACATGAAAATATTAAGTAAAACTGGTGGTCTACAAAACAAACAAAAAAGAAAAGATATTTTTTTGAAATGGGATCTCCAATAAATATAAATAATACTTTTTAAAAAAAAAAACATTGTGACGTCCAACATCTGCTTTTTGCTGTTTCACACCTTTGATTTAATAAATGATCATCAAATAATGTTTTCCATCCATAATTTTCATGGGATAGTCTCTTGAATTGAATGAATAAAATAAACATTAAAAGGTTCAATATCATTTGAGAGACTTGTTTACTCAGGTGGGATTTCTTGAACGTATATAATGATATATTTTGAATATTGCTAATAGACATTATCTGGATATTTAATATTACCTGATATTTTCCAAGAAACTTGGCCAAATATTAAAAATTAACAGAATGTATTTTGGTTGGAAGAAATTGCCACCGGGCAATGGCCACCTTTATAAAAATATTAAATTGTGCGAGTGTAATAAATAAATGTACCAAGATACAGTTATGTATTTCTGAAGAAAAATGTCTGCACAATACTGATAAATTACATATTGCATCTATTTTGCAATATGTAAGGAACGCTATACAATACATTTTATTACCAGCCTATAAAAATGTGGTTGAAAAATGTAATCTTACTAGAAAGAGGTACCTACCCATAAGTGGTTTAAGCTGAATCTAAAAGATTTTTACTTGAAGAACATATTATTAAACTACCAGATTAACACCAGCTGCAGCGGGTTTTTGCTGCGTTTTTGACATTGCACTCCCCCACGTTGATAAAACAGTTTTGAACACACGTAAAAATGATACAGAATGTTCATCGTGGTACGAAATGAAATGCAGACTCTTTTGTATAAGAGGAGAAATTACCATTTATACTACTCGTGTATGCACAGCGATTAACATAGGACTCTAGGACATTAATTAATCATAAATTGAGGTATTCACAAATTTCTCAGCAGGAATAGGCGGATAGGATGGAAAGTCACTAAACTCTGTCTCGCCAGACAACCCTTGCTTCATCCACATTTATATACTTCTTCTGTTATTCTGACTCTTGATAAAGAAAAAAGGGCAAGTATTATAATATAGCAACTCCTGCTATCCAGACAATTGCTTTAAGCTACTGAACTATCGAGGAAAGATAGCTCCCACCATAAATAACCAATACGAATGTTCATTAACATTCATAATAGTCAAATTGCGAATCAAATTTTATATAAGTATGCCTTTTCAAAAATTTATAAGACAAAGTAGATTATTTGTAGAAAATTGTGGCTTGTTAAAAAAAAAAAAATTTTTTTTTACTAATTTCAAAAGAAGAGATGTACAATGTCAGAGTCGATATTATTTTTTAGAGATTATTATTGTTTCATAGTAATTAAAGTTCATTGACACTGTGATACTGAGAAGCAACTGTAAATTCTGAAAACCTCAAAGAGCGTGACTCGATACCGTTACTATACCAAATAATTACTTAAATTAAATAATCCATTGAAGTTTAATTCTTTACTTGTAAAGGGATTATATTTTAATCCTTCTATTACGACAACCTAGAAAAGTTTTTATTTCCAACTATTCTGAATATAACTTCATGCAGGTTAAACCTGCATAAGACTACTCGTATATTGATTGTGCAAGAAATTGACAAATAACATGAAAAAATCGTAGGTTTATTTATGATACAAAAAAGTACTTTATCGGGACTTTTTGAATTGTATTTTTTTTGTCGTAAAATGGATTTTTTTTTTTTTTTTTAAATTCATGGAGGCGCCTTGTCGAAGCGATGGATTCTGACCCGAGTAGGACAAGGGGAAGAAGACGTATGTACTCGTATTTATGGTGCATAAAAAATATTATTTGTTTCATCAAACATTATGGGAAAAGCAACTACAGAAAA
>JAHDVE020008790.1:0-196568 GCA_022606495.2 Halesus radiatus | reverse complement strand
TAATGAAACATTTTGTTTTTGAATACTACTGGGATACAATGATTTATATGATAACATGAATCCAAATTTAATAAGTGACTTCTCTAGTTCATATACTAAACGTAAATATTGAAATTGAGCTTCTAACATTCTATCAAAGTCTTCAATATTGGGAAATTTGATTACACAATTATCACTCTTCTTACATATCCAATTATTACGCACACACTTAATTATGTGAACAGGATCAAAAATAAAAAAAAATAATATTCTATATTATCTATCGGTTGAGGTACACTTGGCAGTAATATCTTATTGGGTTGGAACAATTCAAATGCTTTCCTATTTATAGCATTATTATCGAATATTAAAGATATTATTTGAAAACCAATATCTTCAACCTCCTTCATCATATTTAATATCATCGATTTCAGTTGCACAGCAGTCAAATTATTTACTGGCACTATACTAACAACATCCTTATATTTTGACAAAATGCTAGAAATCATAAATACTTGAGCAGTTTTTGCAATTTTTGATGGATCAGTATTACTGCTTCCATACAAATTACCCCCTTTAAAATTAAGTTGAGGAATTATATAAATTTCATCCAATTGCAAATTCACTAAAAGTTCATCTTTTTTTTAAATTGTTTTTTTGTCTTTAAATATTGTACACTACCCTTTATATCTTGATCAAATAAACTAAATTTTGAAATCAATTTCTTAATATTTGTAGGGTGAGGAATACACAAATAATGACTATTATATACATGGCCGAAGAATGTACAAACATAGATGCTGCAAATATTAAAGTATTTCCACTGTACCGACGGAGATTTTGAAGGGTAGCGACATACTTAATTTGTTCTATAATGAACATAATTAGCGGATCAGCGTCTGGGCGGGGAAGTGTCTTTGCAGTATAATGAGAACATCATTTAAATCTAAAGCGGGGTGGTATTGTTATGGATAGAGGACTCAATAAAATTGATCAGTTCGCTAAAATCGTCTACATTTGGAATTAAACCAATGTTTTTTGGGTGTCGACTCTTACTTACTAACTTATTACCTAAATATAAATCTATTTGTAAATCAATCGTCACTTTTATAGCCCCTAAAACACAAGGCGTATTATTTGAATTAATTAAACACAAAACCTTATGTAATGAAAACCCATTCTGGTTTAATTAAATTTCAAGTCCTTCCAGAAGAAATGAATTTTGATATGTCGTCCAAAGATTTTATAGACTTTACTTCACTATGCTTCTTAAAGTCTTCGAGGCTATCTTTAAGTGCAGCTTCCATCCGGGATGCCTCCACATCGCAGAGTCTCCTTGATACTTGGGGGTCGGTGGATAGATACTTGGGAGCATTTGGAAATATAGTAGGGACTGATCCCTCACGAAGCTTGGGAATTTTGCGAAGCACATCCTTAACTTCCCCGCATACTGTGCATGAGTCGCTTGCAATTTTTTATGCAAACTTACGGAATTTTGATTCCAGAGAAATCTGTTGGAATCCTATGAAGCCAGTTTTTCCGTAGAACATAATTTTTCAGAAGGGCAAATGTAGATACACTTCCATGTTGTGAGCGGTAGTTGGATTTACACCCAATAACACTGCAACACCTTCCCATCTTGTTCTTGTAAATCACCTGAAATAAAACAACAACCAAATAAGGCATAGGTTTGAAAAATGTTGAAATTTGTACGCCTCCATGGTGTTATTGTTTGGCAACCACACCTGATATCTCGGGTAAGATTGCTGATTGCGTCAACACAAATAGTGTATTTTCACTATTAATAATTTAATATGTTACTCTGAATTATTGACTTCTTTTTATGATCAAGATATAATTGTATGAATATATACAGTGCATATGCATTACTGGGTGTGTAAACATAAAAAGGAGTAGAAGATCGATTAAAAATCATCTCTCGTTAGATAAATGTTAGCAAGCCATACTCAAGCGACAAATAACCAATTAAGTTTGTAATGTCTTTGCCAATAACCTCAAATATAGAATGATGATTTTGTTGAAAATATTATAATGTTATGAATAAAAGCAGTGTCTATCATATAGGAAACATAAACACATTTCGAAAGTAAATCTAAATAAGCACAAATCATAAATAAATCTGTAAATACATCTGCTCTATCACCTAAAAGGTATCAACGATTCATCGATGCCTTATTGATTATTTGAAACGTCAAATAAAATTTGAACTTATCGTATTCGCATTATAAATATGTAATTTACTTACCAATTCAATATCCACGTAAACTATACTGTAAAATAGTCCGATCACTATGTTTATTTAATATGTTTGCTGTAAAACAACACAAATCAGCAATAACGAGTATCAACAACAAAAACCGCCATTTGTAAACTGAACACTGGAAGATGGAAGACTGTAGCTGCGTTAACAAAACAGCACTTTCAAACGGCACTGACTTGATCACGTGACACTTTAAAATCCGTTTCGCGCCCAGGCCTGTATGTAGTTGGCCTTGCTCCGATTCCATTAAAAGCTGTTAAATTTATAATAAAAAAAACGTCACGAATTTTTGCATCAAGAACTAGAGGTGGGGGTTTCAGTTTCCTTTTTTTAAATAACCGAAACCGCTTCGAATTCTCAAAATAAACGGTTACTTGAAACCGTTTAAATATAACGTACTAAAAAAATATATTAAAAAAAGGAGAAACGTTTACATTTTTATTAAAATTATTTATATCCATCATAAGAAGTTTCCCCAGAATAGCTACTCATATCTGGAGAAATTATTTTTTGACATTGCCGATCAGAATGCCCGTGTCCAACGGATACAAATTTTTGCGTTCCGATGGCCAATTCCTGCGTACTAAAAGTTAGAAACGAATTGTGTCAGATTAACGGCCCTCTTCACATAATCAAGAAGGTACTATTATACATTACCTAATATATTTCTGTATCTGTTTGTATCTTTTCAAGAGATAATATTATTATTATCTGGGACATTTTATTATAATTGTTTTACTTGAGACGAGTCGGCGTTCTTGTAAACACTCATTTTTTTAATTACCTAGCCAGCTTAAGTGAAGGCGAATAACGAACTCCAGTGAAAAATATAATGGGTTTAAAAATATATATTCGTATAGATCAGCAAATGCCGATTCTGAATATATAACTTTCATTGTATATAAATAATTTCACGTAGATTTTATAAATCGTTATATAAAAGTGAATTAAAAACCGTACCATCAAAACACCATGTTCTGTTGGTACCACTGCTTCTGACGTCACACATGCAGTTTTCGAGCCCCACTTATACCTAGATAAGGTTTTTTTTCGCTTTTTATAATCTTTGGCTTATAATTTCGCTGTTTGCAGTGTTCATTTTGCTCGTAAAATAATTATATTTGTTTATTGCGACCACTTGAGGGTTTTTGGTTGAAAATTCATTTTCATCGTAGATTTTATAAATCGTTATATAAAACGAATTAAAAACCGTACCATCAAAACACCATGTTCTGTTGGTACCACTGCTTCTGACGTCACACATGCAGTTTTCGAGCCCAACTTATAACTAGATAAGGTTTTTTTCCGCTTTTTATAATCTATGGCTTATAATTTCGCTGTTTGCAGTGTTCATTTTGCTCGTAAAATAATTATATTTGTTTATTGCGACCACTTGAGGGTTTTTGGTTGAAAATTCATAACAATTTTAACGAATTTGTCTACGTAATAATCTATACCGTTTGTACAAAAAAACAACGTCATTGGCACTTGGGTGATTATTTCTTCAGTTATTCTGGAAGTGGAGGATTTCTAATTATACCTCAAACCTATTATTTCTTACAATGCATAATATATTTATTTTTATTTCAAGCCATTAAAGTTCAAAACTATTTAATTTATTCAACCTATTCATGTCACCGGCTGGTTGTCAAGTTCACAGATGCGCATGAGTCAGCTTTCGCGCATGCGTAGAACACTGATGGGAGCTATTAACGTAAGCGATTCTGATTTGCCTTTCAAACATAATTTAAAACATTAAAGGACTTAAAAGACTTTCTTTAAACGCTGATAAATTGTTAATTAGTTGCGGATATGAATGGATTTTTGCACTTTGGTACAATGCACCTACAATAGTCACGAGACGCTGATATTCTACAATGTTTCCTTCAATTAAAAACAGTTAAATTTGAGTATAAAGTTCTCGAAGTTTTGTATGGAATCCATATAAGATCGATTACCGCCGATTGAGTCGCTAATCCGACTGCTCGTGTGACGTCACACCCAACAAGCCATAGATTTCGTGCGTTTTGGTGGGCTTTAAAAAATTGAAACTTTAACAATTATTTTAACCATGAAAACTAACTTTAAAAAAATAAGCAGTAAATTAAGTTAGGATGTCAACATTAATATTTTTTTTTAAATAGACTGGAGGTCCATATTGTAAAAATAAGAACGCTTTGTTTCCCGAGCCACAATTCACTACGGTAAAAGGTTTACCCTTTTTTTCTACGTTACTAAAATTAGCTGATGGACAGATATTAAACTTGTAGTAAAAAATATCGTGTGTTTTGCGCGTCCCTAAAATTAAATTAACGGCTGGATAAAACTTTTTGCGTATATCGGTCAAATTAGTTGATATTTGATAATACCATTCACTTTCGCGTCATATTTTTTCCTTAAGCGTCTTTCCTTTTAAGATACTATATCGGTCCATCCCATCCAGTCAATCCCAATTATTTCGGATGGGAAATTTGAAAATAATAATTATTTCCATATTTTAAATTTACAACAATGGATGATGAGAATAATATCCTGGTCATAGGCTGTTTGTTTCTATTATTACTCCGATTCTAAAGAAACAAAATCTTGATACAGACAATACGGATAATTACAGGTCTTTATCCAACTTACCATTTCTTTCAAAATTGCTTGAATTACTTGAACTCCGCTGGTCTGTTTGCCAAAAATCAATCTGCTTATAGACAGTTTCATTCAACGGAAACTGTTCTATTGCGAATAATTTCAGACTCGATCATCGGGATGGAAACAGGTAAGTTGGCTTTAGTATCTGGTTCTTGACACGGGTGCGGCTTTTGATACGGTAGATCATAGTATTCTATTAAATGTGCTTTGTACGGGACAAGATCTGTAAACTCTTGCGCACGTTTTAGAAGAAGAAGATCAGGCTGGCCACTTCGACGCTTCAGAGCAGGGTAGGAAGGAAGGGAGAAATGCCTTGAAAAAGGCAAACGATTTCTTGCAAGGAGGTGGCGAGGGTGAAGAGAAAGTCACGGTCGGTTTTCAGGCCGGGTGAAGATGCAGGCGAAGTAGGTAGAAGGCGTGTTGAATCCGTGAGAATACTCTGATTTTTAGAAATGCACTCGTCGTTCAAGTACTTCGGTGCGATACCGTGCGGCGAATCGGGCAGTTTGAACTCGTGAATATTTCGCGAGCTGCCGTAGACTCTGTCAATCTTGGATCGACTTGATCAAAAAATTAGGATGTCAATCACGACCTTCTGCTTGAATTGAGTCTATTGCAATCTTCACCTATTTTTTATTAAAGCAACCAAAATTATTACAAAGTATGTCATGGGGGTCAAAGTAGGACAGGTAATACTTTGCCGTCAATTTACAAAAAAATGCATTGTACAAACATAAAATAAGTAAGTTTACTCGATTACGCGGGCGCTAATGAACAGATCAGAAAAGATTGTTTATTTAGATCAGTCACCGCGGCCGCAGGAATCGCTCACAAAGACAGACAATTTTGGTAGAACAATAATTTTGAAAGGTTTTTTGTGGATCAGAGGGGCTCGACCAATGAGAGCCCGCTCTGTTTCGGGACCGTCGCCGGGAGCGACCGTAGGGGTGGCGGGGGTCGGAGAAATGTCCCGTTAGCACCCAGTAGCGTCTCGGGACGAAAACGAGGTTCAGGGGCGTAGGAAAAAGAAAACGATGACGTGCACTGTCATCATCACTTCTTCGAAAACCCCGGAACTACGCTTGTCGAAAGCCAATATGTACTGAAATGGGGCGTTTGCACAAATCCTCTTTTTGTGCAAACATAACAAGATAGGGATGCGTATCTAGTCGCTTCTATCAGGTTAAAATTAAAGTCGGGCGTTGCACAATTAATTATTTGTGCAGACAAACAAACAAGACAGAGACGCGTATCTAGTCGCTTCTCTCTCTCTCTCTCGTTTGTGGTCAGGTCGTCTGTTATGAGCCTGACAGTACTACATGCCAGCTTGATCGAGAACGTATCGAGTCGTCTCTCGTTCGAAACTGCACGAACTCAGTAGTTGATTTCGTATCTAGTCGTACCACCTACTGAGTTATGTACTGGTTGATGTTTATGCAAATGGAGGGTATTACAAACTTTGATAGTCACGTCTGGTATATTCTCCCCTCGGTGCAGTAACGTCTGTGCCTAGCTGTGAAGACGTGTACTCCGGCGGTGACCTCGCCGGCCAGTCCCTCTGGGCCGTCGGAGGGCGGTCCTCATCGGCACCCTTGGGCTGGCGTGGGTCGGTGCGGGCGTCAAAGCTGGTACTGGTGGTGCAGCGGATGCGGGTGTCGCAGCGGATGCGGGTGTTGCAGCGGATGCGGGTGTCGCAGCGGATGCGGGTGTTGCAGCGGATGCGGGTGTCGCAGCGGATGCGGGTGTTGCAGCGGATGCGGGTGTTGAAGCTGATGCGGGTGATGAAGCTGGTGCGAGCGTCGGTGCCGGGAGTATGACCGCGACTTTGACCGCTGGGCGCACGTAGATGCCGGTGGCTGTTTGTATGCGGACAATTCTTACTTGTCCGTCAGCGGCGGGCTTAGCTTCGATTACACGTCCGCGTGGCCAGCTGTTTCGGGGTAGAGCGGGGTCCATGATGACCACCAAGTCGTGCTCTTTGATGGGGTCGGCCCGGTGGTGCCATTTCTGCCGGGCGGCCATGGTGGGGAGGTATTCACGAAGCCACCGCCTCCAGAACATGTCTGCTAGCTGTTGGCTTATGCGCCACTGGCGGCGGAGGCATACCTCCTCCTCCTTTTTGTCATATAGTGACAGGTGAGGGCGTTTTCCCGCTGACCCCATTAGAAAGTGGTTGGGGGTCAAGGGCTCCTCGTCTCTCGGATCAACCGAGACGTGGGTCAGGGGCCGGTTGTTGACCACGAACTCGGCTTCTGCAAGCGCCGTAAGAAGTGTCTCCTCTCTCGGGGCTCTTTCTTTCAGTGTAGCTCCTAGGGCTCGCTTCACTGAACGTACTAGCCTTTCCCAGGCTCCCCCCATATGGGGACTCAGGGGTGGGGTAAAGCGCCACTCGATACCCTGTATGGCTAGGGTATCCTGCATCCTTGCGTCCTGGCTGAGCGACTCCACGGCATCTCGGATTTCATTGTTTGCTCCATGAAAGTTGGTACCGTTGTCGGAGTACATCACTGCTGGTTGTCCTCGGCGGGCCGCCATCCGTTGCAGGGCCATGATGGCCGAGTCAGCACTCAGCGACGCAGCCAGTTCTAGGTGTATGGCGCGAGTGGAGAGGCATGTAAATATGGCCCCGTAGCGCTTTTCTCGGCGCCTGCCAATCGTGACCTCCATAGGGCCGAAGTAGTCCAGTCCGCAGTGTGTGAACGGGCGGACATGGTGCGTTAGGCGAGCTTCGGGGAGCGCTCCCATAATAGGTGGGACGGGCTTGCTCTTCCGCATTCGGCACGTTGGGCAATCGTGGGCGATCTTCCTGCTAGTGGTACGTAGCCGCAGTATGAAGAAGCTGCCCCGTACCTCTGCGATGGTCTTCTCGGTGCTCGGGTGGTCCGCCTTCTGGTGGTAGTGTCGGATCAGCAGCCGAGTATAGGGGTCATCGCCATCCAGGATGATCGGAGTCTTGGCTACGCTCGTGGCTCCGGTTACTGCTTGCAAACGGGAGCGCATCCGCATGACTCCGTCTGGGCCGAGGAAAGGCGTCAGGCTGTTTAGGCGGCTAGCGGCGGGCAGCGCCTGGCCGTGCTGTATGTTGTGAAGATCGGGGGTGAAGGCATTCTCTTGGGACCTGATCACCCATCTGCGTTCAGCCTCCTTAAGCTCCTCGGCTCGTAGCGGGCCTTCGGTAGGTCGGCCCGACCCCATCCGGCAACGCCTTATGAAGCGCAGTATCCATGCTGTGGCGCGGATGAGGCGGTACCATGAGGAAAACCTCTCGATAGCGGGCAGGGCCTCCCCGGCCGTGGATATGAGGCCGACATATTGGGGCCTAGTCTCCAGGATCGAGTCATCGGGCTTCGTGGTGAGGGCGCGCTCTTCGGGCCAGTCCTCGTCGGGTTTCGTGATGAAAGCAGGTCCGCAGAACCATTCTCCTTGCAGGGACAGGTCGGGTAGTGCCAAGTCTCGGGTGCCGATGTCAGCGGGGTTTTGTTTGGTTGGAACCCACCTCCAGTCAGCTATGTTGGTGAGTTCGTCGATCTCGCCCAACCGATTCGCCACAAAGGCGGAGTATGCCCGTGGGTCGGTGCGTAGCCAACACAGCACTGTGGTCGAGTCGGTCCAGAAGACGGTTCTGCATATTCGTGCCTGACTTTCAGATTTAATAGTCTTGGCCAGTCTAGCCGCCATGAGCGCGGCCTGCAGCTCGAGGCGGGGAATTGATAGCGGTTTGAGTGGCGCCACCTTGCACTTGCTTGCGATGAAGGTGGCTCACGGCGCGCCTTGCACTTCCTCAACGAAGTAGGCGACGGCGCAGCAGGCTTGCTCGGACGCGTCACTGAAGAGGTGCAGTGTAACGTTGCTCAGCTTGTGTCGGAGTGACCGTCTCGGGATGGACACGCTGCTTTCCCTCCGCAGACTCATCCAGTCCCTCCATCGCTCGGCATGCTCAGGGGCGATGGGGTCGTCCCAGCTGATGCTCGAGCGCCACACGGCTTGTAGTAAAATCTTCGACCGTATAGTGAGGCAGGCGACGAAACCCACCGGGTCAAAGATTTTCATGATGATGGATAGGAGCTGCCTCTTCGTAGGCCGTGTGGCTTCTTGGGGGCTGACCGCGTCGAGAAAGGTGTAAAGAAATCGGTCAGTCGACGGGTCCCAGATCAGTCCCAGTACGCGCTCCGTCCCCGTGGTTCCGCTGTTGATCTGCACTGCGGCGGTTGCTCGTTCACCGGGGAGAATCCGTGCTATAGCGGCCGGGCTGTTGGAGGCCCAGTTGGTCAGGTTGAACCCTCCCTTTGCAAGGAGGGTCTTCACGCTCTGGACCAGTGCGGCAGCCTCGTGTACGTTATCCACGGCGTCCAAATAGTCGTCCATATAGAATTTGGAACGAACGGCTGCTGCGGCGGCGGGGTGCTCGGTTTCATAGTGCCCGGCCACTCTGTCTCGCACGTACTGGGCACTGCTGGGGGAACACGTCGCCCCGAACATCATAGATGTCAACTGGTACGTCTCTGGGTCCCGTGTGCCAGGCGACCTCCAAAGGTACAGCTGGGAGGGCTGGTCCTCTCTCCTGATGTGGATGCGCAGGAACATCTCTTGTATATCTGCAGCGATGGCCACATTTCCCTCTCGGAAGCGAAGGAGGTTCCCCAGGAGTGAGGACAGCAAGTCAGGGCCGGTCATCAGCTGGTCATTCAGAGACGTCCCTCGGCATCGGCTGGCGGCATCAAAGACGATTCTGATTTTCCCCGGCTTGTTGGGATTTGTCACCGCGAAGTGAGGAAGGTACCACTTTCGCGGGGCAGGTAATGATGCCTCGTGGGTTGAAAGCTTCCTGGCGTAGCCTTTGGCGACAAGTTGTGACATCTTGTCGGCGTACGCGGCCGCCAGGGTGGGGTCCGCCGCCAGCTTCTTGTCGAGAGATTGTAGCCGCTTCAGTGCGCACTGCCGGTTGTCGGGTAGCACGGTTGTCGGGTAGCACGGTTGTCGGGTCTTTCCACAGGAGTCCGGTTTCCCACCTCCCGGTAGCGAGGGGGCGGGTGGTCTCTCCCATCATCGCTAGTGCCCTTGCGTCTTGAGCATTGACCCGAGCTGCTGATGTAACGCCGAGGGAGTCGATGGCGAAGTTTGTCCTCACCAACTCCCTCAAGCGGGCGTCCGCGGCGGTCTCTGCTTGCAGGGCCAGAGTAGTGGCTGGGTCGTCAGCGCCAGGGTTTGTTCCCCCGTGAGCGATCCACCCTAAAGCGGTCCGCGACACTATTCGCGTAGTGTTGTCCTCACGGACCTCTCTTGATACAATCAGGTGGGCGTTGTCTTGCCCGATCAAGAGCTTCGGGGTGATGCGTCGTCCTGGCACTTGCTGCTCCGGCAGGTTCAGCTCGGCTATGGTGCTCGCGGTGATGGAGAAGGTCGTGTTCAACCCGGCGCCTCTGATGGTCAGCTTCACGCGTCGGGAGCAGGCGTCGGAAGTGCACATGCCCTTTGCTCCGTGAAGCCGTACGGCACGGACCGGACCGCTTGCACCGGTCAACATCGCGATCTCGGCGTCGACAAGGGTCACGGTAGAGCCCTCATCTAACAGCGCGAACACTGACACTTCACTCCCTGCGGGCCCGCGAAGCACAACCGGCACAATTTTCAGCAGTACGCTATCGTCTGTATTTCGGCGTCATAAGTTTACTTCGCCCACAACCGGCTCCGTTTTTCGCACTTCATGGAGCAACCGATGGTGGGGATGCCGGCACTCCCCCACCCCGCACCACACTTTCACTTTACACTCCCTCGAGTGGTGTCGACCGAGGCACTTTCGGCACAGGTTGCTTGCGCGCACGGTCTCCCAGCGGAGGGCGACAGATTTCCCGGCGAATGCCGCACAATCCCGAATGGCGTGGAACTTATTGCACTGCGCACAATTGTCACTTCGCACTGTCGCCCTTTTCCCGGCTGAAGACCGGTGGGCAGAGTCGGTCGCGGCACGCTTCCTGGGTCCGGGCGTAGCCGCGCTCGTCGGGGGCGCGGCCGCCGCGTTCACTAACACTTGTTCGCGGCGCCCTCGCTTCGGTCGAACCGGGTCGAGCATGCCGCTAATCGGGATCACTTTCGCGACGCTTCGCAGGAACATTGAGAGCTGCAGTAGTGTGGCCGGGGTGGATTGGCCTAGCTGGCGCAACTCGAGCAGCCAAGACATCCTCAGGGTGCAGGGCATCTTGGCGGTGACGTCGGCTAGTAGGGCGGGGTTGGTGAGGTAGCCCTCCGTCCTCAAGTCTCGCAGGGAGGCCACCAAGTTCTGGACCGTCCCAGAGAAGTCGGCGATTTCCTCGAGTGAAGCTTCCGCTGACAGGTGCGGCAGCTTCTTCACCTTATTTAGCATAAGGTTGGCGATGGATCCTGAGCCACCGTACCGCGTCTCGAGGGTGGCCAGGATCTCTGGGACCTGTTCGGGATCCAGCAGGAGGGAGTACACAGCCTCCCGGGCCCTGCCTTTCAGCGCGCGCTGCAGTCTGATGAGGTTCTCGCTGGGTGTCAGCCTGCAGGTGTTGGTCGACTGGTGGTACTGCGCTATCCAGGCAGGCCACTCGAGGGGGTCCCCGGAGACCGTGGGGAGGTCCTTGGCTGTAGATTGTCGAGCAATGAGGGCAGTCATCCGGACATCCTCCTCGACGGACGGGCGGGGGCTCTCTGGTACGCGTGTTGATCGGATCGCCTCGGCAATCATAGCGCCGATCCGTGCCACGGTGGGGTCCTCGCCCTGCTGGACCCACTCTCTGGTATGCCGGGCAGTCTCGCCGGCGGTAGGCTGCGGCGGGAACAGCGGCGAGTAGCTGGGATGCCCGATGTTGACGGGCTGGGACCCCGCGTGCAACTGCGAGGTAGACGGCTCTGCATAGGGCTGCGCGTAGAGTGGGCGGGCTCGTGGCTCGGCGTACGGCAGCGGCTCGGCGTACGGCAGCGGCTCGGCGTAGCGTCCGGCCGGCGCTGCGGGGCAAGGGAGCACAGCGGGGCCGAACGTTGCAGCGGGGAGGGGGTACCCCTCAGCCGGGGCTCGCACAGCACGCGCCTCTGCGTCGGTCATCTGTACTCGTACCGGCTCGGGGATTGGCTGCACAGCTGCGGGGACGTCCTGCTTGGCGGGCTGCATGGCCGACAATAGCGCGGCGAGCTGCTTGGCATGCTGCTCCCTCAAGGCGCGCATCTCCCGTTGTAGCTGTCTCACGGTGTCCTCTGTGGTGGAGGAGTTGTTCTCAGCATCGGAGGACTGCGCAGTGGTGGGTGTGGGCGCGGCACCGAGCGCAGCGCCGAGCGCAGTGCCGGGCGCCGGGCCGAGCGCAGCGCCGAGCGCAGCGCCGAGCGCAGGTCCGAGCGCAGGTCCGAGCGCAGGTCCGAGCGCAGGTCCGAGCGCAGGGCCGAGCGCAGCGCCGGGCGCAGGTCCGAGCGCAGGTCCGAGCGCAGGTCCGAGCGCAGCGCCGAGCGCACCGGCGGGAGCAGCGTCGGGCGCAGGGGCGGGCGCAGGAGGGGGTGGGGCAGCGGCAGACGGCCCGGCAGGCGGCGCGGCGGCGATCGCAGCGGCGGGCGCGGCGGCGAGCACAGCAGCGGGCACAGCGGCGGGCACAGCGGTGGACTCGGGCTGAGACTCCGAGCTCGAGGCCCCTCGACGGCTGCGACGTGCAGGCATCTCGGCACGTACAAGGCACGAAGACGTACAGACGTCGCTTGTAGTCGAGAAGGCGTGCAGACGTCACTGAAGGCGAGAAGGCGAGAAGGCGAGAAGGCGTGCAGACGTCACTGAAGGCGAGAAGGCGTGCAGACGTCACTGAAGGCGAGAAGGCGTGCAGACGTCACTGAAGGCGTGAAGGCGAGAAGACGTCACTAGTAGTCGTGAAGGCGTGAAGTAGATCCTGGCTCAAGAAGGACCATGTACGGTACAAGATCTGTAAACTCTTGCGCACGTTTTAGAAGAAGAAGATCAGGCTGGCCACTTCGACGCTTCAGAGCAGGGTAGGAAGGAAGGGAGAAATGCCTTGAAAAAGGCAAACGATTTCTTGCAAGGAGGTGGTGAGGGCGAAGAGAAAGTCACGGTCGGTTTTCAGGCCGGGTGAAGATGCAGGCGAAGTAGGTAGAAGGCGTGTTGAATCCGTGAGAATACTCTGAATTTTAGAAATGCACTCGTCGTTCAAGTACTTCGGTGCGATACCGTGCGGCGAATCGGCAGTTTGAACTCGTGAATATTTCGCGAGCTGCCGTAGACTCTGTCAATCTTTGATCGACTTGATCAAAAAATTAGGATGTCAATCACGACCTTCTGCTTGAATTGAGCCTATTGCAATCTTCACCTATTTTTTATTAAAGCAACCAAAATTATTACAAAGTATGTCATGGGGGTCAAAGTAGGACAGGTAATACTTTGCCGTCAGATTACAAAAAAATGCATTGTACAAACATAAAATAAGTAAGTTTTACTCGATTACGCGGGCGCTAATGAACAGATCAGAAAAGATTGTTTATTTAGATCAGTCACCGCGGCCGCAGGAATCGCTCACAAAGACAGACAATTTTGGTAGAACAATAATTTTGAAAGGTTTTTGTGGATCAGAGGGGCTCGACCAATGAGAGCCCGCTCTGTTTCGGGACCGTCGCCGGGAGCGACCGTAGGGTTGGCGGGGGTCGGAGAAATGTCCCGTTAGCACCCAGTAGCGTCTCGGGACGAAAACGAGGTTCAGGGGCGTAGGAAAAAGAAAACGATGACGTGCACTGTCATCATCACTTCTTCGGAAACCCCGGAACTACGCTTGTCGAAAGCCAATATGTACTGAAATGGGGCGTTTGCACAAATCCTCTTTTTGTGCAAACATAACAAGATAGGGATGCGTATCTAGTCGCTTCTATCAGGTTAAAATTAAAGTCGGGCGTTGCACAATTAATTATTTGTGCAGACAAACAAACAAGACAGAGACGCGTATCTAGTCGCTTCTCTCTCTCTCGTTTGTGGTCAGGTCGTCTGTTATGAGCCTGACAGTACTACATGCCAGCTTGATCGAGAACGTATCGAGTCGTCTCTCGTTCGAAACTGCACGAACTCAGTAGTTGATTTCGTATCTAGTCGTACCACCTACTGCGTTATGTACTGGTTGATGTTATGCAAATGGAGGGTATTACAAACTTTGATAGTCACGTCTGGTATAATTACGAACCACAAATTGTTTTAAAAGTGCAGAATTAACAACAACATTATATAAATCCACTATTTGGTCTCAAAATTATCAGAATCGAATCTATACAAAGAAAATTAACAGGTGTGATTGCATACCGTGAAGGTTTATCTCATCAATTTGGAACGTATAATGATCGAATTTCGCCCTATAAACTACAGTCTCTGTCAGTCAGAAGTACGTAACTTTCTGATTTACACCAAAAATGTTATCACAAATCAACATTAATACACCAACAAGAAAATCAACAAGGAGGATAAAAGACATTTTTTACGTTAAAGCCTATCACACGAATACGGGATATTTCTGTCCTTTACCGCGGACATTAAGAAATTCCAATACTATATACTGCTCTAATAATGAAATATACATTATTAATGACACAATTAATCATTTTTTTTAACATTAATATCAAATTGATAATGGAATGGATAATTTATTAAGTATTAAAACAATGTACCATCAGCAGAGGTGACAATAAGGAATTAGTTTACACCTACTTTATAATATGTTTTCCACCTTTCACGTCTTTTTCATTCTTGTTATTATTTTTGCGAGTTAATATTTGTTGTGGTTTATTAATAATAATAATAATAATCGGATGATTTTTATAGCGCCGTTTTTGTGAAAAATCACCTCAAGGGCGCTGTACAAATCTTACTTCCTATTCTTACATTATTCCCATATTACATCTATTTTTTTTTTTTGGACAGGCTATCATTACACATTATTTATAGACCATATAAAGAGATGCAGTTAAATTATCAAAACTAAATACGGCTTGATCTAAGTTTTCATACATGTTAAATTGAGAAAAAAAAAATGCTAACTGTATTTATTCCTTACGATATATTGCAAAACGCTAATACAAATGATAGGAGTTATGTGAAGTTGGGCGGCGGGTGAGGACGGGGGCCGGGGGAACTGATCCATATCCATATCCAATCTTCTTTGTCTTTGTTGGTGACGCCCCCGGGCGGCCTGACGGGACGCTTGGTGTTGGTCTGCCCGTACGCCAGGTAGCGCTTGTCGGCCGGCTTCAGGATCTGGAAAGAGCAGACCAGCGTGTCGTCCATTTCTCGCCCCAGCCGGTGGTGTCCTTGTTGGGGTCGGACCACAGCAGGTTGCAGAGCAGACTGGTCGGGCACGTCCGTGGGCCGCATGATGCACCGGATCTGCTCTGTAGACTGGAGGTCAGAACTCAGGTCGCCGTGACAGCAGAAGATCTTCTCGTCAAATGAGAAAGTCAGAAAACCACATATTGTACGTATTGATTATTATTGCTATGTAATCATCCATGTATGTAAGTTTTGGGCACATTACCTGTTTTATGTACTAAAATAAAATAATATAAAAATAAAATAACTATTTTTTATTTAATATAAATATGACATATAGTACAAATAGAATATTTAATAGTACAGATATAATAGCTAATTACAAAAAAGTATAAATTTATTTTACAAAAAATGCCCAACTCGATATAGAAAGATTTTTCGTGTTTGAGTTGTGGAGCACCGCCATCTAGCGACATTAGTGAATAAATAAAATTAATAGAGATAAAAGAACATCAAGAATGTAATATACACAATGTTTGTGAAAGACTAAAAGTACGTGATACTAGAAATGCAACAATAACTTAATCCACAGTCCGCTTGTTGAGGAAAATATATTAATTATTGAAAAAAAAAATAGTTAAACTCAAACAATTTGAATTAAGAAACTACATAGTAAAAATGGGGAGAGGGACATCGGAGAGGGACAATACGATAACCGTTTGGTTTTTACGGAGAAACTTATTTACATACTTTATAAGTTTATAAGTTTACATAGGCTTATATTTATTAAAATCAAATCAGAAATATGTGGTTTTCTGACTTTCTCAGGTAGGCATTTTTAACAAAATATGAAAAAAATATGAAAGTAATTTTTAAAAGTGGAGAAAAAAATTTCAATCCTTTCCCGGTAGGTTTTTTAAAAATTAAACCTAACCATTGTTTTGTAATCATCATTTAAAAAAAAAATTAAAACACTTAGAATGAAACTGCACCCTACTCTGTCTACGGCCAGAAAAAGGTCAAATTTGTGATTTGATTTTGATAAATGCATATAAATTTCACAAATATGTTGAAATCTAAAATATCTTTGAAATATTATGTTTATCGAATTACATAATCATATTATCAATATTTAGAATTAATAAAGAATCCCCCTTCGACATCCCTCTCCCCTTAATATGGTTTCAATCGTTTAGATCTACTGAAGAGTTAAGTTTTTTTATGTGACTACAACACTAGAGTCCCAACTGCCCGGAGGAAACGGGGTTGGACAAAGTAGGGAGGGGGAGGAGAAGACCCGAATGGTTAGGAAGAATCTGACTATTTGGACTTACGGCAATCCACTTGCTAAAATTCCAACGAAATCACGCGCTCTTTATGGAGGTGGCGAAAAGGTTGAAATTACCGCTTAATCAAAGCCATTTTCAAACAGCGGTTAATCCACATTGTGACGACTAATCTATATGTTATCTAGTAGGTTACTCCAGATTAACACGTTATATTATCTCACCCGTCTCAGAACAGACATCGTCAAGTGAGACGGGTAAAGTACATGTAAATGTTTAAATTTTATGCCAATAAACGCCCGGGTTGCCGGCAATGGAATGAATGAATGAGTTATAAAGTTTTAGCTTTGGAAGATATGATTTTGCACGCCCAGTACACAATATTAGAAAATGCTGCGCAGCACAATGCAGGATATTGCGTTTACTATTTTATTGTTATTTGTTATTGATATTCATTTTGTTTATTAGAAGGTTAGTAGCTGGAGTTTGTATTTATTTTAAACATTAATGTTGCTTTTTTCAAATTTTGGACCGGAGAACAGATTTTTAAAATGACCCAAGAAGCTAAAAAACTCTACTCGAGGTTTAACTGAAATTTTCGATGATAATTATTTACATTTACAAATATTTATTACATTATCGCGGACCATGAAAGTTTCAAATTTATTTAGGTCGTTTCTAACTGGTGTTACGTAGTGGATTCCTATGATCCGGTTCATAATTAAATTACATATTTCTATTTAAGAATTACTCAAGATTTCTAATGGATCAAACTATATTTGCAATAACCTCCGCTAGCTCAATCTCAGAAGATATTTAATGTGTTTGCGGTCGTTTATGATCAATTTGTAAAACCACTGCTTCCAGGATATATATATATACATATATAGGTAAAAGGCAGGAATAGAAAAATCAATCAAACAATCATCTTTTGCTGTATTTCATGTCTTGCAATATAGCCAAGATTTAACGTTTAGGAAGAAAAAACCGTGAATCTCTTTGTGGACGCATCTATGAGTTTAGTTTATTGATTTGAAATTAAATCTAAAACTGACTGTAAATAGACCAAAACTTATAATACAATCAAAATAAATGTTACCTGGCCACTTGCCCATCTAGAAGTGTTAATACAGCAGGCCAACAGGAGAAAAAAACCATTGAATCGAGAACTTAATTTCGTGATGCAAAAAATGTTACTTTTTTCTAATAAAATACATATTTTCATTACCAGTTAAAATAATGATTTTATTATGAAATAGGAATGGTGACCAACGCAACCACTAGGTTTAACTTTCAAACCCACACTCCCCGGAGCCAGGGTCGGTGCACCCCGAGTCCCCCTCCGTTGCAACCTCCTCACCTAGTACTGCTGGCCAATGACCACACTCCTTAGTGTTGCCATCGGCGGAGACAAATATTAAAAATTGACTACTTGGCGGAAAATAATAAGGGGGCTAAATGTGAATCTTTTTCTTGCTATAAAGTACTTCATACTGCCTGAAATTTCGCTCTGCATTCTGTCGCGTCTTTAATTTACCTTAAATCGTGTGGCAGTTTATTCCAGGCTTTAGGGCCTGACACGCTGAAAGAACTCTCACCGAACTTAGTTACTGGTTCGCGCTTTGGTTCCTTCAAGCTTCAGACAGCTGATGACGTCGCTGATCTAAGAGTCCCTGGTACTGTTTCAGAGGGACTGCCCTAGAGTCCTAGCGACGGTTTGATCTAAGTATTCTCATCTTTTAAAATTTCTTCAAACGATTGGTAACTTTGGGCGTCATTATTAATTAAATAATTAAAAATGTACTTTGTTTACCCCACTTTTATGAAAATAAATAAATATCTCTACATGTTTCATCCTCAGGAATATATATTTATTTATTTTCATAAAAGTGGTGTAAACCAATTACATTTTTAATTAATTATTTATTTAATATTCTCATCTTGTTTATTTTGTACCTTTTGATTTTTTTTTATGTTAGTATTCCTCCGCGTTCCACTTATCTGCGGACTACGGACGTGCAGAGCAGAACCATCATGTTTATAAGAGTGACTTTTGTCAACCGTAGGTATAATGTACTAACCAACCCGGGATGTGTATTTTTACTAACCTCCTTCTAAGCTAACGCTATGCAGGGACACTTGAGGGCTTAGAATCATTTACAATTTTAGCTTCGTTTAACTATAAAATTAGAGTCCTTGAAGTGCACCCTGAAGGACAATAAGTTACATATAGCGGGGTGGATAACCTCAACTGTTAATTGATTCCTTCCTGTTCTCCACCTACTTTCCTAAATTGGGGATGCCATAATGTAGCACAACTGATATGAGAGATAAAACAAACAAAAAAATAAAATTGGGGTAGAAATCGCACATTTTGGGAAATCCTTATTTGAAGGTATTGTTCGCCATCCCCATTTTCCTTTTGACGCATTCTGACCTTAAGGTAGTTGAATAATTTAAAAAGAATTCAAATGTAACGTTTCCAAATGTTAAGTCAATAAAAAAGCCATGAAGTTTTTCATCCTTGAGGTATTTTCGTTTGCCTTTGTGTTGGCGCTGTCTGGAGAACGAGAGAGGCTTTGTTTTTTTTACGTTCGCAAAAAGAAATTTTATACCGGCGTGCGTCGGTAGGTATCTGCCTTATTCTTTATACTGCCATCAATATAGATATGTTTTTCCATGGGGCTTGTAAAGCAAGTAAAATGGTATATTACCATACAAGGCATACTGTACAGGGTTGTCAAGAAGGACGTGTTTGCCGAGTGCTTTCCGGAACCGATTGCGAAGTGGTGTTCATAATAGACTTATTTTTAAATCATTTTTTGCTTATAATTAATACCGAGGCAATTTTACAGTTTGTTTGGTATAAAGCTTCTTAAATATAACGGAAATGTAATGTTTTAAATGCGTTAAAAAGCCCTGGTTCAATCGCAGAGTTGCGGCCGCTGTAGCTCAGTGGTGTTAGCAACTAAATTTTATTTGAATAATTCACAAGTTATTCAATTAATAACAATTACATTGTTCAAAACCACTGTTTTTAAAACGTACATATCTACATGTTTCAGAAGCAAAGTCCCCGTCATCGCGATAAACAACACACCTACTAAAAATAATGACAAGTATATACAAATAAAAATAATATAGGACAAATTAAAAACCCAAACAAAAATTAAAGATAAGTGATGAAAGTAGGCAATTAATTAATTACTTTAAAAATAAAACATTTAATATTATAAAACATTAAATAATTTTTTAAAATTTGATTTTAAAAAGGAATTGGATTTATTATTAATGTAAGTGAAATAAAGAAAATAGCAAGGCGTGAAAATAAAATAATTATAGTTATAATTATTTAAATTTATATTAATAATATTATAAATGTAGTTATTAATGTGAACAAATTAAAAAAATAAATGAATTTGGTTATTCGTGATATTAATTTGAGTATTAACACTTTTTCTAAATTCTGGAATTTCAAATTTAATTAATTGTAAACCGGTTGTATTTGTATATAAAAATTTCAAACCTTTATTTATGTCAAAAGAATAATTTATTTCCAAAATATGGTTGGAAAATTCATCATAATAATTATTCCTTTATTATTTATTTATTTATTAATATTAATATATAGTGTATTTGCGGCACTTTCCATAGTGGTAGATACTTTCAGTATCGCCCTGGTGAAATACAATATTTAGAATCGAAACGTTGCTTGAAATGCCTTTAGCCGTGTTTGGTAATCAAATCTGAATATCCAGGTATTTCCCCACCTTCCCATTGTCTATCTCCTTCCTCTCCCCACTACCTTCTTAATTGGGGATGCCATAGTATCCCTGGCTCCAGACGGTTGGGAGCAGTTGGGACTGTTGTGCGGTACACGCATAAAAAAAGAGTTGAGGTCCTTTAACGCGTTTACCCAATTATCATTACATTAAAAGGGGTTTTTTTTTCGTCCAGAAATTTCACAATGTGACGGATTATTGTCAATTTTAAGGTATTTTGTGAGAAAAATATCTAACTATTGTGGACAATAAATACAATAACTACAATGAAGAGTTAATGTAATGAAGAGTTTTGCGACTATTTTCAGACATGCGCCAAAAGATAGTTGCCAAATGCGAGCTCTGGTATTGTTAAATTTGGGTAGATTTTGTTTTTTTTGAATCTCAAAGACAACACAACCATTTTTGCTTAACATAACCGTTTTCCTGCCATACTGCGGAACTTTGAAATTGAGATGTAACTGTTTTATTGTGGTATCGTTGTTATACCATAAATGAAGTGGACTGATGAATGGCTTGAAATATTGATTGGTTGATACATCACATTATTATGAGATTGAAATTGGAGAGAGAGGAATTATAGATAATTGTATATAGCTTATGTTGATCATTGATTAAACTCAATAAATTGACAAGTAACAGTAACTATCCACAACATTGTTAAAACGTATTTAATTAATATTATTTATTTAATATCAACGGTATAAATATACTATAAGCAATAATTGCATGTCATAGGTAATTACAAGCATAAGAATACAGCACAAATAATTTTAAAAGGTAACTATTAAATGTGGCATTAGGTCGAACAATGACATCGGAGAGTATATAAGTAATAAAAGTACAAGAAGGAAATACGAGTATAAATAAAATATACGCGTAATATTTATTTTATTTTTTTACAATAACTCCACATAGGAGGCCATGAGGGAAATAATTACCCTCAAGGCCTATATCATCTTTAGAGATTCTGTGTGGAGGGTCTTTTAGAGGATTGGACGGAGCAAACCTGGGTCTTGAAGAGACATATGTTGTAGGAGGGAGGAAACACAGAGGCCGGCAGATCATTCCACAGCCGAGCTGTTGAACACAAAATGTTAAATGTTAACTGCGTTTGGCGTGTTTCTCGACTATGCATCGGTGCCGAAGGGATCAATGACGCTAGTTCCTCTAGTTTAAATTGACCCTGGCTTCGATGGAGCCCCCATACCTGAGCTGGTCACTTAGGATTACACCAAGCATTTCAATGGAGGGCTTGTCGGGAAGATTATGTAGTAGAATTAGGTGAAATTAATATTGATTGAAAAGATGTGATAGTACTCGTATAGCCTTCTTGTACTTATCTTTCGTGCAGTTAAATAGATCCGTCACATATGAAGATATGTTACTGAGTCAACGTGCGCGGTTTCATGGAACTGAGTCCAGTGGACACACAGACTTACTGCCTTAGTAGCGCACATACGTATAGCCTTCTTGTACTTATCTTTCGTGCAGTTAAATAGATCCGTCACATATGAAGATATGTTACTGAGTCAACGTGCACGGTTTCATGGAACTGAGTCCAGTGGACACACAGACTTACTGCCTTAGTAGCGCACATACGAGTAGATTCGTTCGTCATACAAGCTGTCATCAGCTACCACAAAAGCATATGTTTTTTGTTTGTTTATTATTAATTTGAAATATATTGCAAACATATATATATTATTTTCCTTTACACAAGCGTTGTTGGATTTAAAACTGAAAACAAGAACGTGCAACATTTTTTGTTTAATTGGTGTGAATATAGTGTCTTGTATTTTTATAACGTCATTGGTTAAATATGGATAATACGTAGAAGAAAGAGAGAAAAATAACAGATTCTGTGGTGGACAGGTTTAAAATGATATTTTTACTGAAATCCTTTACATTGGAAGAGTGATGTCCTGAAAGACAATAATAAGAAGATGATAAGAGTGTTTTCAAAATCTTATTTTATTTTTGTATTTTAATAAATTAATTAAAAATTACATTGTAATCACCACTTCATTAATATATACATATCAACATATTTCAAATGCGATGCTTTCCTCATCAGGAATATACCAGATGATAAATTAAAATATATATGTATATACATAAATTATTTTTTCTCACAATAAGCAAACACTTTGTGGATTAACAATATGATGAAATAAATTTATTTATTTATTTGAAACACACGTTATTAAACAATAAAATGTAAGAATGCTTTGTCTGCCAAACTGGGAACACATCCCGTTTTAGGACACTCAAATTGACAAGTTTAGTTCATATTAAGTGCCATTGTACAAAAATAGAAGGCGAAAAAGCTAGTATCGACATAGTACGGTAATAAAATATGTCTAGAAAAAAGTATAATAATTAAGTGATGTTAAGAGTAGTACAGAAAAAAAACTTATGAGCGTACTTGTGAAGAGATGAGAAAAATAAGTATTATGGAGTAAACAATTATTTGCATGTGTTTGATAGGTACTGGTTGGTGCTATGAAAAAAAATGCGTTTAAAATTGAGTACTAAAAAAAGAAGATAATGTTATTGAGTAATATTGATAAGATTGAGTTACATATCATTGAGATTTATGAGCCGATGACGAAACTCATGAAAATACATTTTGTCTGAATCCACTTTTGAGAACATATGCGATGTTTAAATATTGTAGATTTTTCTGAATTCGTGGAACATTTGATAAGTACTAATCATTCTTTTGAACAAACTACGGGAATAAATATTCTACACAGAAATGGAATAGACCTAAGACTAAATAACTTAGAAGCCCAGGAAATAAAATAAAAATCAGTAAAAAATAATAATAGCCATCTACTAATTAATCATAAAAAAAATTAACTTATCGTTCAATTTTAGACATATTTCCGCTAACCCCCAACTCTCCCTTCCCTCAAACAATCCACCACTTTACTTGACGTTCTGTTACTTTTCTTTGTTTTACATGGTTTTTATCATCTACATAATTATGTTGTTTGTTTCTATTGTTATATTGTTGTCTCCCTCTTAATATTGTATTTCTCTTTCCCCCACTTTTACCTCTATATATACATGGACACTCCTGTTATTTAGTTAGTTTTTAAGTCCTGTCGACATATTTATACAAAAGTAAAATTGGAAACGAACAAAGTGTCTCTTCATTTGATAAAATAATTGATATAATAATAATAATAATCGAACCATTTCTCAGAAATCACCCCAGGGGCGGTGTACAAATATTACTTCCTATTCTTATGTTATTCTTATATTACGTCTATTCTACGAAGGTATTATTATTATAATTTATTTATTTTTACATTTATTTTCTCTTTTTGGACAGGCTATCATTACACATTATTTGTAGATCATATAAAGAGATGCAGTTAAATTATCAAAACTAAATTTAATGTTAAATTGGAAAAAAATAAGCTAACTGTATCTATTCCTTACGATATATTGGAAGACGCTAATACAAATGATAGAGTGATTGTTTCCATTATATTCAAGAGTATATTTAAGCTAAGACGAAGAATTATTATCCATATTTTTTGGATAAATAACACAGAATACTCTTAAAAGGGTGGAGCGGCGGGGGAGGATGGTGGCCGGTGGGATTGATCCAGAGGGCCCTCAAAATCTTCTTTGTCTCGGTCTCGCCCCTGGGCGGCGTGACGGGACGGTTGGTGTTGGTCTGCACGTACGCCACGCGCATGTCAGCCGGCTTCAGGATCCGGAAGGCGCACTTCAGCGTGTCGTCCACTGACATCATTGTTCCTGCATTATCGAATTCCCCGCAGTACCGGTTGCTTCTTAGCAAAGAACTCACACCCGTCCTATACCACCTGATGCACCTGGCAGATCAGGTCAAAGTCGTGCTTGTTGAGGAACTTGGCCACTATCTCAATGACGAAGGTAAAGGCTCGTTCTCGCCCCAGCTGGCGGTGTCCTTGTTGGGGTCCCAGCAGCCCACTTCCCGGTTGTATACACTATTTTTTACAACTACCGTAGCCCAAATAGCCCGACTAACTTTTGGCAGTTCACTAGTACATGTGCTAAGGGCCTTCGACCGACCGCCAGATATGACCCGGACATCGGTCACATCATGCGTTAATTCGGCAGAACGAAGCAGATTTCAACTCAAAATATTTGAAATATTTGGGTTTTTATTATAAACTTGATTTAAGCTCGAAACGACAGCACTAAAATTATCTAATTTTTATAAATGTAACCTAAAAATTATCGCGGTTATTTTATGCTATTTTTACACCGGGAAAATTAATAACTTCCCAATACTTCCAAGATAGATCAGGAGCGACTATAAAACGCAGCTGGCAGCCCACGAGGGCGCCTAGATATATAGTGAGATGATGCATTGAGAGGAAGACATCGACCGAGGAAACCAACCAGGAGCGCTACTCTGGTTCTTTTTAAGGAAGGTTTCTTATCCTTTTCCTTAGGCATAAAGATTTTTTGTTTAACTGCGGTACCGGTTCTCTCTGATGACAGTTATCATTTAGCGAACGACATTCTTTAAAAATATCGATATTTGCGTAATTTTAACAATAAAAAACTCAATATTATGTAAGTATTGACATTACACATTATTAATGAGTTATATCACGAAATGTCAGATAAAAGTAATTAAAATTCTTAAAATTATAATAAGCTACATGTCTAAAGTAAATATTAATAAACTACATCCGCAATGCATTTATAATGTTTAATAATACTGCGATAATTAAACCACAAACTCCTTTAAAATGTATTATTATTTGACGTGTAATCGGAATAGCAGTTAAGCAAAACGTATTTAAGCCTAAGGAAAAGGAGAAGGAATTTTCCTTAAAAAATCAGAGTAGGCCTCCATCTTCCTCTAGCAGAAGAAAAATAAACATAAATCAGTTTTTGTTGTTGTTTTAAATCTTTAGATGTATTTCTTTTAGTTGTTCCTGTACCTTGCGAGTTCGGGATCCCCAGTGTTTTGTAGGAAGAAGCTTTTGTACTACACAATTGGTACTACATCGAGCTAAGTCTCGCGTAAAATGCTGCGTAATTGGCGGAATTTCCGTTCTGACGATGTTTACGCAGTAAACCTAACATGGCCGGTGTTTTTTCAAGTCGGAATGGGAGCACTGTTATGGTTTACGATATATTTCCGTCGAAATTGTCGAAAGTTGTATCTAGGTACTCGTGAATATTACGTTTTGAGAAGTGCTAGTTAATTTTTTAATAATAATAAATTAATAATTTTTTTTTACTTAGTATTCACCACTTACAAAGAAATCTACAAGTTTCGGAAGCGATGCGTTCTTCATCAGGAATATAAGAATACTAAAAATAATAAGTACAGACAAAATATAAAATAGGACACAATAATGTAAAAATAGACAAATTATAAACATGACCGAAAATTGACTAAAGTAGGTAAGAAATTAATCAAAAACGTTAATAAAAAATATATATAAAACATTGAAAAACCAATTTATATTAGAAATTAAAAAAGAAATGAAATAAAATCAGGAACAACTTGTTACCAATATATTTCTCCAACTAAATTATTTACAACATGGACATTCACAGACATAATACAAGAACGTGTAAGGAAATTAGACTGCCGAAAAAGAACAAAGCCAATACGCAAAACAGTTTATTTTATGAAGGGATGAAATGCTGTAATGCTCCGCCGGACCCAATCACAATTGCACCAATTAATACATTTAAAATAGGTTGTAAAAAGCACATCAAGTTAAGCAAGAAAAAATCCATTTTAACGGGGAGAGGGACGTCGGAAAGTTATTATTTATTAATTCAAAATAATGATAGCATTATTACGCAATACGATAAACATGATGTTTTTAAATAGAATAAATATTTTATAAATTTACATAGGCATAGCATTTATCAAAATCCAATCAGAAATATTACTTTTTTTCTGACCGATCCATTGTATGTTTTACTCGTATACCTGAAAATGTACCTAAAGATTTTTTTTTATGAATGTGACGTTTTTTTTCTTCAGAAATTTTATAAGCGAAACACATTTATGATTTATTTTGAGAGTTTGAAAGTGATTTTATTTATTATTTAAAAAGAAAAGCCGGAAAAACGTGTTTAAAATTTTTATTGTAACAATTTTTTACAGGAAGTCTGAGATGGCCTCCCCTCCACGACTCTTACAACCCTTGACTTATTACTTATTATTTACTTATTGACTCTTATCTTCCACTCTGGAACTATTTTCAGAGTGGAAGATACTTTCAGTACCAGATCTGAATAGCCAGGTATTTTCCCACCTCCCTTTTCCCCTTCTCCTTCCCCTCCCCAATACCTTCAACCTCACAACATTCCTCAATTGGGAATGCCATAGTCTCACTGGCTCCAGACGGTTGGGAGCAGTTGGGACTCGTGCGGTATTCACATAAAAAAAATTAAAACAATCCTCTGCCAGTTTCATGCCTTCATTATCACATCATTAAAATATCGACCCGAAAAAACGTTTTTTTTTAAATATATTTTCACACCAAATACGAGCTTTTTTTACAATAAACCCGCCAATAATATTCAAAATTGTCTCTAAAATCAAGAAAAATTGATTACTTTAATGACCTGTATTTCAAAATTTAAAACAAAAATAAATAAAATACTTCTAACCCGTACTAGATATTTATTAAATGTGTAATTTAAATAAGATTATTCGGTTTGGTGGGTATTTTGGCCCATAATAGAAATTTAAGTTTTGTATGAAACAGGGCGCGCTACCGTTCCTTTTAATGGACGCGATTCGCAAAGTCAGGTGAACTTCAGCTCAACAAGTGAACTAAATGGACTTCGATCCGTGGACTCCCGTTTACATCTTGTGGACCCCCGTTTACATCTTGCCGACCCCCGTTTACATTTCATGGAGCCCCATTTTTTTTCTCCTTGACATGGAGCCCATGGGGTTCACATGGATTATTTTGGGAACTTTTGTTTTAACCGAATTAAACTGCTAACAGAAACGGTGTCTGGGATAAAATTATCAAATTTTCACTAATCTTGGAAAAATCTTCGGCTTGAAAATATTTTAATGAAACAAATTATTTATAGCACTTCTTTTGGCAAATCATCTCTCGTCTCGATTCGCTCACCATATTGTTTAATCGAGATTCGAAATGACCTGATTCTCATTACGCCCCTCGAGCTGTGAACAAGTTTCAAGTGCCCGTCGATTGGTTTTAATTAAATGCCCCCAGTTAGTGTAAATAAACATCCACTGAATTCATTTGAAAACATAATATTACTCGATATTATTGAGGCGGCTGTTCAGAATGATGGAAAAGGTTTCAGAAACTATTTTTCGAAGGATTATGTTCTTCGAAAATCGTTTATTGTATTTTAAATTTGCTTTAAGATTGTTAATAAGTATCCGGCGTAACTCGGGGTAATTAATTGTTTGGAGGAAAGTTTTAAGGTTGTTATAAGTTACCCCTATCCCAAATAAATATATAAATATATATAAAAAGTTCACAAATTCTGCTTTAAGCGGTGGGAAAAGGCGAAGGGGATGGTTTTTTGAAATTGAATCTAGACTGTGACCATCTTCTTGTTTTGAAAGTCAAGTGTGCAAGTTTGGAAAACTGCAGATTTATATACTAAACACACACCGCCCGCCCGGGACATCCTTCTTTACATAATAGAAGAAGAAGGTAGACAGTGAAGATAAACAGAAGATAAAGATTACGATTGGATTAGGTTAGGTTAAGTGGTTGTTCAGATTTTAACTGGGGTTCAATCAGAAATTCAAGAGAAGATATTATATTTTATCACTATGTACTTACGGTTGTTGTCCTTCGGCGAATTGTCGAATACAGCGGCAGTCACATCATTTAACTTAAGTTGGTGGGAGGGGTACGATAATAATTATATTTTATCACTATGTACTTACGGTTGTTGTCCTTCGGCGAATTGTCGAATACAGCGGCAGTCACATCATTTAACTTAAGTTGGTGGGAGGGGTACGATAATAATTATATTTTATCACTATGTACTTACGGTTGTTGTCCTTCGGCGAATTGTCGAATACAGCGGCAGTCACATCATTTAACTTAAGTTGGTGGGAGGGGTACGATAATAATTATATTTTATCACTATGTACTTACGGTTGTTGTCCTTCGGCGAATTGTCGAATACAGCGGCAGTCACATCATTTAACTTAATTTGGTGGGAGGGGTACGATAATAATTATATTTTATCACTATGTACTTACGGTTGTTGTCCTTCGGCGAATTGTCGGATACAGCGGCAGTCACACCATTTAACTAAAGTTGGTGGGAGGGGTACGATAATAATTAGCGACTTGAGACAATACGGCGTTTCTCGAAACTTTCTTAACTTAGGAACATAATGTCTTATCTAAAAAAAGGATTGAATACGAAAACAAATGTATGCAATATAATCTCTACGTTTTACTTGTACAGTGTTATGATGCAAGTCCCTAACAACTAAGGTTGACAAACCGCCGACCTGGAATTAACCATAAATAAACATTAGTTGTCTATGATAATAATTTCCTAGCCGCTCGGTTTGGTAAGGGGAGCGGGGAAAGGGACCGCAAGGGAGCTTTGGGAAGACAGGGCGGACATTCCAGTTTGGAGAGCCGAGCCATCCTGTCACCCGATTCTACAACCAAAAACTGGTATCGTTCCAATTTACTTACTTATTTATTTCCCTTTTGCTTTTTGATAAAACAGAAATCATTTAAAATCACTCAATTTCATTCTATCCTTTAATAATCTGAAGGCGTCCACAGAAAGGTTAAAGCTTTTCCTAAAGCCTTTAGTAGCTCCTATAAAAATATAGAACTGACTGCCAGGTATTTTTAAAAAGCAAAAGAGAGTTGTTTTTATTTTGAATTCCCTATTCCTGTTTCTATTTATAAGTATTTGTTTTTATTAATGTTAACTAAGCGGTAATTTCGAAAATCGTCCATCAACGAACTAACAACACGATTAATAGATGGACGTATCGTTTTTTATATACATCCATCTACCCTGCGGTGAGCTAGTCGGGAACATTCTATATAATAGATCTATTGGTGAACTTTACTAAGATTGCAAATTCAAATGTGCTTACGAACAGTATCAAGAGATTCTGGTTTGTGACAACAGTTACAAATGTCATTAAAAGTAAACAGTTAGAGAAATGCGGGAACAAGAAAATAAAAACTTACAAATAGTAACTACTAACTATAGAAAGTAAAATAATAACATTTGACTCTCATCCTTATAGTGCAAAGTTCAGCCGGCTGGCAAAGTGACCGATAGGGCCATCTCGGTGACACTCGTTAAACTTTCGAGGTCACGTATTTTCTAACATTATTTCTTAGCGCTGAGCACAAACTTTGATATGGCTCAGTCAAGGTTTGTTTAATTTCACCGTCAGGGGGGTGCGCTGTTTCAATTTTTTGTATGAAGTATTGCTTGGGATCGTGAGCCCATATGTGCTGAATCTTTTCAGCAAAGCAGCTATGGGAATATCGTGTTGCTCTTTTACCGTAGTATTCGATCGCCCGATTTTAAATGCGGATTTTTAACGGCTGCTGTTCATAGGTTGGTTATATTAATGCAAGTCAGTCTTATTTTCTAATATTTTAACGAAAGTTTACTGCACAATCGCTTTGTCAAGACAATCGCCACTAGTTAGGTTATGGTTAATAATGATTGTAACCCCATTACTACACCATTCACAACTTGCCTTACTGGGGATTGTTCGCCGAGTGACGTAATACTCAGTATATCCAAGGCGGTTCATATATTTCCGAAGAATTGGAAAATGAGCTTTCTGCCTCCAATCTTCAAAAAAGGAAATAAATCTGATATTTTCAACTATAGACCTATATGTATTCACTCATCAATTCCGAAACTATTTGAATCTGCTCTGCTTACCAAACTCTCGCCTGAAAATAATAAAGTAATTTCACACCTACAGCACGGTTTCATGGCAAAAAGATCAACTCTTACAAACTTAATGATTTATGAGGAACACTTATTCTAAACTATGCACAAGCGTCTCCAAACAGACGTAGTGTACACAGATTTTAGTAAGGCATTCGACAAAGTCTCACATAAAATTCTCATACATAAATTAAGAACTCTTGGAATAAACGGGAATATTTTGAGATGGTTTGAATGTTATCTACACCAAAGAAAAATATCGGTTAAACTCAATTCATACTTTTCATACCAATTTGAAATCTTCAACGGCGTTCAACAGTGGTCACATTTGGGACCAGTATTGTTTTTCTTCTTTATCAACGACAACTACTATTTTTGATGGAGTTATGATAGTCCTATTCGTTGATGATCTTAAATTTTACAAAACTATTACTAATCTCAATGACTGTTAGGTATTGCAATTGAATCTTGAGAGGCTACAAGAGTGGTGCATTCGTAATGAACTGTTTCTCAATATTGAAAAATGTCTAACTATAACTTTTGTTCGAATTAAAAATCCCATCATGTATCAATATAGCATCAACAACATTCACCTAAAAAGGTTTGAGCAAATAAAAGACCTTGGTATAATTTTTGACAGCAAACTAACTTTTGTTCCCCATATTAATGAAATAACTAATAAGGCCATGAAATGTTTGGGATTTATTTTGAGAATGGTGAAAGATTTAAATTTGATTAACTCCTTTAGATTACTGTTCACTGGATTGGTGAGAAGCAATTTAGACTATAATTCGACAATCTGGGCTCCATTTTATAAGATTCACCAACAAAACATTGAGAGAGAGCAGCATAAATCTTTTAGAATCTCCTTTTACTAGTAGCGAATTCGTTACATAACAATATTTATTATAATAGCAACACAGTCCGGAAATGCTATAGTCGGGCCGCTAGAGGTGCTAGTGTAGGATGTTGCCAGTATTTTGATAAAGCTACGCGTGTAATCAAATATCTTAAACCTCACATTACACAAATACCATCACACGTACCATATCATAGAAATGGTACATGTCATGACTGCGCATGCATTACCGAGGCATATGCGATTCCACTATAAAACCAGTTATCATAGCTCAAAAGGTAATTTTGAAAATTATTCTTAGAGTCCCCACTAGAACTCCCACGGACTTTCTTTTTAATGCCCTGAATTTAATGTCTCTGAAACAATTATATTAAAAAATATATTTTAATTTACTCATTCAAAAACCAGGATAACTTTACACATACAAACTTGGGTCGATTCACAAGATCTCCATTATAACTTACATTCCACCAACCTACAACTCAAACAACTTTCAAGAAATTTGCAATATTTATTTATAAAAGTATTTAAGACTCTCCCTTTAGCAATAAAAACCACTACAAAATTAACGGACTTCAGAAGAAGCATTAAGTTCTGAGTTATGGAAACGAGAAGGAAGAATATAGATATGACGTTGCTACCGAACAGAGTTCAACGGCCACAGTATGTTTTCTCCTAGATTTAAGAATGTTTGATCATTTATTGCGTTATAATTTTCCCCTAGTAATATTTTAACATAATAACGAAAATTCATTTAAAAAATTAACAAACTCACAAAAAACTTGACCTAATTTATAATCCATACATAAAACCATGTACAATGTGACCTTAGAATGGGGTACCTCAGAAAGGTCACATTTTTTGCAACTTTTTAAAACATTATAAAATAAATAAATAAATAATATAAATAAATATATCACATTTTTTGCAACTTTTTAAAACATTATGAAATAAATAAAGGCCTTTTCACGTATACAACTGAAAAGAAAGAAATGGATACGTCTGCCTAGCACACCAAAGAAATATAAAAGATTTATTCACCCACTTGGGCAACAGGAGCCATTGTGCCACCGGGCAACAGACTGTGATTTACGAGTTATGCCAATGCAACTTCTCGGACGACTATCGGAATATGAGAAAATGTAAGGAATGGGTGACTCAACGAAAAAAACTATCGACAAATACGATTATGGGGCGACATCACTCTCTCAGGACACAGGCACGAGAGTGAGATATATTATCATTACTACGCTAAAGTAAAGGCCAACGATGACGTGAGAGAAATCAATGACGGCAATTTATATCTGTTACCGCTCATTATAAAGGCGAGAAAATTTTACAACGTGACAAACTCATACGACATACGAAAAGACACACGAACCGGCTGGTGGCACGATCAAAGTGTTAAACGACGCATGGTACCGGCCAGATTTCGTGGCTAATGCAAGGACCACTTTAACCAGCGAAATGGATTCCTTATGGAGGAACACATTCAAAAAGCGCACGACATAGCCAAATTTAAATACGAAGATCACACAAGTGACAACATACGAATGATATGATATCGAAATCTAAATATTCGCGCACACCTTTGGTGTTGATATTTTGACCCCGCTGAACAACGAGAGAAATTTTAGGAATTCTTTACAAATTTTTTTCGTTGCGTTTCGTTGCGCATTGTACTGGAGGGACATAACCACGGGAAAAAATCCTCATGTGTTCTTTGAAACAACTACAGCCAAAAACATACGCGGTGTCATTGATGACTGCTAAGAAGTCACTCAATGACGCTGTAGGCCTTTGCGGTCTTCCAATCATTCTTAAGAACGAAACAGAATGAATAAAATAATAACTCTAGAAAATTGATAAATTTTGTAAATCTTATATTTTCATATTGCGGTAACTTTTTGATGAAAGATTATAATTTTAAAATAAATTTCAACTATGTTTTTTAAATAAATTTTTAATAAATAGAAAAATATTTTATAAATAATTTTGAAGTGTAAGCGATTTTTTTTAAAATTTCAAATAAAAAAAAATAAAGTTCTTAAATTCTTTAATTACAAAAAAAATAATTTAATTATGAAACGAATAGTTTTACACTAAAATAAACAATTTTAAAGTAAAATATATTATTTAAAAATAAAATAAATAATTTTAAAAGAAAATAATTTTTTTTGTAAATTAAAATATGCAATTTTAAATAAAAATAAATTATATTAATAAAAAAAAGAATTTCAAATTAAAATAAGATTTTAATGATATAATAAAAAAAATTATACATAAAAGTAAATAATTTTTAAGTAAAATAAAAATCTTTAAATTAAAATACACAAATTTGAATTATAATAAATATTTTTGAAATAACATAATTAAGTATATTTTAATGGTACGACGATGGTTTACATAGCTCCTACGTGCACTAGAGGCCGTAGATCTATTGTACTATTTCTCATTTGACCTTATTCCTTTGACAATAACCCGGTACCTTTGATAAAGTTCACCGGGGTTGTCATTGGATATTAGGCCGTCTCCTGGTTCCACAATCTGTCTTCCTCAGTTGGTTTTGCAGTCGAAGAGTTGTGATTCGGTGATCGGGCATTCTTGTATCGTTCGACTTCATTTACAAAATGTTTTGGCGGTATAAGGGCGGTGCACATTACATTAAAATACGCACCTTTAAGATTGGTTTGCGGAAAAGCATATTTTAATCGGTTTGCATTTGCATTTCTTTAGACAGTATTTGACCAGTTTTATCACATAGTTCTTGGTCTGGTGCTCAGACTGCGATTTTAATTTTTATGTATTTGTTTTGGTTTATCATTTTCTTATTTTTTTTTCGAGATTTATAAGATACTGAGAGTATCTACCACCCTGGTTGTCTTTAATATTATGCTGTTTTATTTAATGAATAATTTATCTGGGTAGTTTTCGTATGAATTTCTATGGCTAATATTAGAGTAGGCTAATTGACTGAATATCTGATTCCGAAGCAATTTCTGTCTTCCAAGAAGAGTTTTATTATTCGAACGATATTGTCTATCCATTCAGAGATAAACAGAGAGAAGTGTATTGATGGCGTGTCTGTGTGGCCGATTTTTTTTCCCTACTTCTGGTGAAATCGATGGAACATTTTCAAATATGATTCGTACATATACAATCTGAATTGAAACCGGGATTTTTGAAAAGCACTATCATCAATATTAGCAAAAAGGTAAAGTATAGCAGGAGTCAGAAATCTTTAGCATCTACCGAACAGGGACAACAAATAAGAAGGTGAATCACACTCGCCCCGATGACAAAGGATCAATGTGTGGACGAAAGCGGGACTAATTTTTATAAAGAAGGATGATGATTCGAAGCCAATTCTCTTTGATTCCGAACATGTTATAACCAAATTAAACACACCGACAGATAAAGCACACATTTCCGATCTGGCCTGACTAGTTGCTGTGCTCGTCCTAAATACATTCCCTAACTGTACAGTAATAACAAATCTATTACGAATATTTCCCCTCCAACTTATCACGTTACAAATCCTATACTATTCTGTATGTTGTACACACTCGTACTTGTATACTTTGTTCGGAAATACGGCACGTCTCCAAAGTTAAATGGTTTAAAAAATATTTAAAGAAATTGGTGATATTGGGGAACCTAACGATGAAGTCATTTTAGAGGACATCGAAAAATTAATGGATTTTAAACAGAGTTAACATTATACATCAAAACATTCGCTCCATGGAAAATCTTGACGTTTTTCTTGTATTTTTAGAGACCCTACCAAATCAACAGTAGTATTTATTGTTCTAATACTCACAGAATGTAGACTTAATGACTCATACGTATCAAAACAAACACAAGGTTCAATGAATACCATACCTCACATCATATTAATCAATAGTGGCGTTGTTGTACACATTCGGGACACCATCTACTCTCAGGTACAAGACATAAGAATCAGATAATCAAACTGCCTTAAGATTATCATTAATAGGAACTTATGCCTTTTAGCTATACGAGTATACTCAATATAGATCGCTGTCTTTCAATGACATACTCGTACATGCATTTTTAGAAAATCTTTTAATTGAGCAAAAAAATGCTCTAATTTCAAACAGCAAATAATTATGGGTGACCTGAACATTAATAGTTATGGTGAAATGCACAGATAATCTTAAAAATATTTATGTGCTATGGCGGAAAATAAATTCGTATTAAATATTAAATCTCCGACTAGAGTTCAAGGAAACTGCAATTCATGTTTAGATCATACAAATATGAGAAATATGATAAACTCCACTGCATTTGTAATTCACAATACAATATCTGATCATTACACGACCGCTATAAGCATATCGGATTCTTTACAACGTAAAACATTAAAATCGAATTATTTCAATTCTCTTAGTTGCGTAAGCTTGTCAAAGGACCTAATTAAATGACAGTGGTCTGAAGTTTATAGAGAGAATGGCGTAAACAATGCTCTTAATATTTTTATTAAAAAAATCAACGCATACGTGGCGAAACATTCTAAAGACTGTCCCATAGCTCACAATAAGATTCAGCTTACTCTGTGGATTAGTAGTGGTATTGTGAAGGCTATTCACAAAAGAAACCATCTCCACAAAGTGGCGACAAGAGACTCCTAGAATACTTCTTAACAACAAAACTATCATCGATATCGAAATATTTGTAAAGATGTCATTCGTAAAGTTAAAGAACGATATTATAAACAACAACTTCATAAGGACTCCTCCAGTAAAAATATCTGTAAAATTTTTGGAAATAAAACTAAAAAAGGCAATTAAAATAACATTATTGAAGTCCATACTGACCATATAATAATAACTGATTCAGATATGAATGCTTGCAAAACTAACCAATATTTTACAATTTTTGGTTCTAAGCTAGCAGAGAAGATACTGAAGGAAACCAATCACACTGAAGATCCACTGGCTGAAAAAATACAATGTAAACAATCTATAAATCAATTCATGTTCTCACCAACCACTGAAGAAGAGGTCAAGAAAATCATTCTGAGCCTAAAAAAACACATGCAAAAGGGCCTGATAACCTAAATACGTAAATCGTAAAATCTATATGGAGTTATATTGCCAGTTCATTAACGTACATTTTTGATACGGGCCTTTCTTCCGGGATTTTTCCTGAACACCTAAAAAATCTTTAGTTATTCCAATCCACAAAAGCGGACCAAAAAAAACGAATCAAAAACTATAGACCCATATCTCTTCGGAGCATCATCTCAAACTCATAGAAAAAATCTATAAATAGGTTGAGCAGTTACATAGAAAGTCATAATCTTTTGAGCCCACAGCAGACCGATAAAGAAGAACCGATAAAGCAATAGCACACCTTAAAGAAACTATCTCTAGTAATATAGACTGCGGAAAGAAGGCCATCGCAATACTTCCAGACCTTTCCAAGGTTTTTGACACAATCTCTCACAAGCTTCGCCTCGAAAGACTACAGCACATAGGAATAACAGGCAAGCCATATGACTGATTAAAGAGTTTTATGTCATGTAGATCATAACAATTGAAAAAACGGTACATCTATGAGTACTTCACTAGAGATTAAATATGGTGTACCTCAAGGTAGAACGCTTGGACTCCTACTTTTTAAAATTTACATAAATGAATTATGCTCTTTAACAATACGAGGCAAAATTACTGTTTTTCAGATCACACAGTTATACTATTCGAAGGAAACTGCTGGAAAGAAACCCACCACAGATCGTAAACTGTCATAAAACTAGTCAAGCAATGTCAACCGTCTTACATTAAACGCCACAAAAACGAAATATCTTAGATTTACTTCCACTAAGGCTGGACAACCGAGTACACCATGCATAATACATATACATAAATCAAACTGCATAAGTCAAAACACTAAGACATTTTGTTATGCACTTTAATGTGTTCACGTAATTAAATATTTAGGTACATTTATAACCTTAAGTTTAAACATCACATTGAAAATCTTGCAAAAAAGGTCAGAAAATGAACATACATTTTTTATGCTTTAAGAAATGTATTATACCAAAAAAAATTGAGAAAAATATATTTTGGGCTGTGCAACTCCTTCCTAACCTATGGTATTATTGGGATCAGGAACTACAATAATTGACTCCCACTAAAGGCACAGAAAGCAGTCATCCCTAGGAAACACTTCAGATATCTTAGTGCATTACTCTATAAAGATTTTAATGCTCGGGACGTGCGACAAAGTTTCATAAAAAAAGTCATCACAAATGTACACAAAAATATAGAATACATTAGTAAAATCGAACACACGTATCAAACCAGAAGTCGTAGCAGAAATGATTTGACAATCCCAAGTGATACCACAATGTACCAAAAACACACACCTATCTTGGACCAAAAATCTACAATAAATCTCCCCTAGGTTAAAAACTGCGAATTATCGTCTTTCGGCAAAAATATTACCAAATGGCTTTTTGACCTGGGAATAACGGAGTCAGAGAACCTATTGAAAAATATTAATTAACTTTTATGTATTTTTTTATGCGTACATAATTTTCGTTTGTTTGTTTTGTTTTTTTTTGTTTCTCTCTTCTATATCTTCGTTTTCTTATTTTCTAGTACAATTTCGGAATCCACCGAAAAGAGTTTCAACAATAAATTAAAAATAATAAAACGCCTAACAACTCGATATTTTGATACCCACCACATATTTAATTCCTTAGAACAGGCAATATGTCTAGCTAGGAATTAGAGGTGGGCGAAGCGGATCGGTTTAGTGAGCGGATCACTAAACCGAGCCGCTTCGCCCACTACTACTATGAATTAATATCGACCAGGCAAACTTCAACTTACATCGACCTCAATTGATGATAAATTAATATGTTTTGCAAATACAAATATTCCCAATGTAAATAAATAACTCATTTTAAAAAGGAATCGTAAATGCCACACTAAAACACCTTAAAAAAAACACGTAAAAACGCCTTCGATAGAAAATTTCAAAATTTTTGATTTATCAAATGTACTATAATGTAATATGGCGAAAATTTATTATTAAAACTTTAAAAAAATACTGAGCCCCCTACTAGATCACGTATTTATGACACTAGATCGAAACAAACCGAAATAAAAAACATTCCTTTTTTAAAACTAGTTTTGGACAAATAAACTGCATATATTTTGCTACGAAATTGTTTAACATCCGTACCCCAGAAATACAACTAACAGAACATTTTAACGAGTACAAGTCAAAAATAAAAGTCTTAAAACAGCACTAAAAACGACATAGAATACGCACCCAATTAGATGGCATCAAAGTAAATAACTCTAGTCCGCCCCAGCACATGATTTCCCAGCAAGAAAAAACATTAAGAGATCAAATAGTTTACAAAATATAACAATTAGAATACCATTTTGTATTTTAAACTGTAAACATTTTTATTGTTTTGTATTTTCACATGCTTATTTATATTCGTATAGTGGCCAAAAAAAAAAGAAAAAAAATCTAAATTCTCTTTTTGAACAGATTAGTCAATTTCACTGGCAGGTCTCATTTAACTTGGCGTATTTTTAATACAGCTTTTACGGCTTTAAATTATTTAGTTCACGTAAATATTTTTGTGTACCTCTGATGACGGTTTTATGTTTATGTAAATACGTTAAATCTTTTCAATTTCCAAGATATCTATGATCTGTATTATTATATCAGTAATTCTCAAAGTGGGGGAAGTCGCCCCCGGAGGCGTTGGAGTGGTTCAGGGTGATCGTCAATAAAGGCGGTATGAATGGCAGTGAGGGGCGCACTGAAGATCATTTTAATAAAATAATATCCAGGGAAAAATATTATGTCTAAAAAATATATTCATATAGATTCAATCCAATACGACAATTCTGAATATATAAGTTTTATTATTGTATATATTACATGTGGTGTTTATAAAAAACATCCCAGAGGAACACCCTGATCTGTTGGTACCATTGTATCCTCGACATCTGACGTCACAGGTCTCGTCCGTGCGCATTCTGGTTTTGGATTTGTATGGAAATTTTTAATTGTCGATTTTGTTTCGTATGTTAAATGTGGATTTTTTTTAGTTTTGGCGAAATTCAAACTAAATTTGTGTGTTCAAGATAAAAAAATTATTATTATTGAAAAAAGTAAGGTATATTCATGGGGAAACCAATTGCCAATACAGAAATTATGACATTGTTTAATCAATATTTCAAAATAGGTACATTTAAAAAAAAAATTCATGTAGGTGACCATGAGGAAAATAATTTCCCTCACCGCCTACCATATGTTATCTTTAAGGATGCCGTGTGAAAGGTCTTTTTAAGGAAAGGAAGGAGATAAAGTTCTGGGAAGGAAAAGGTATTAGAGGTGGGTATGAATCTGGGGGTCAATGCATCCAGGAGTGAAGGACATAGGAATTCATTCCTCCCACTGTGGTGCAAGGCGATTATGGGTCGAAAGCGTCCGGCTGGAGAGACCAAAGATTCTTTATAAATCGTTTTTTTTTATCAGACCCACCACACAATTGGTGGGCAGACGCATCCGCCGCCAAGACCTGGACAAACATCACCCCATGAGCCCGGGCACCCCTGCTAAGTGACCTCCCGTAGCGAACCACCTGGCGTGACCTATGACAGAGGTGTTGGTTATCCAATGAATCGTTCCCGGGGGCGGGGATTTTTGTTTAGTTATGTTTACTATGGAAAGTCATTTTGTGTATTGATAGCAACACATATGACGTTATCCTCGATTGCATGGCTCCTTGGTATCTGCTATATTTACGCTATTTTGAAAGAAACAAAATTTTTCAAATGAATACTTTTTGTTTCTTTGTTTAGCGATAGTAGATCGCTGTCAAATCAATTATGGCACCCAAACGACAAGCAAGAATTCACAACTTCATAACATTATAAAAAATATAAAACAAAAAACCTGAGCAAGACCGCATGCACATCGGCTAGTATTAAATAAAACAAACAGTTTGTTTTAAACCAACAGTTTATTTTTAAATAATCATCAACCGGTTTTGCTTATCTCGAGCTTTGTCAGAGTACAATTTAAAACTCCGGTTTAAAATTACAAAACAATGGCATTAAATCTTACCCCGACGAAGCTTGGGATGACCGAAATCGGTTGATGATTTAAAAATTAATCAGTGGTTTAAAACAAAGTATTTGTTTTATTTCATAAATGTATCAAACCATAGAGTGAGGTTTATATGAAAACATATAATATGATATGTACAAAACATCAAGAAACAGTAAGATTTTACCACTTTTACCATTTTTAAATTGTTATAATTGATTGGGGAATATATTTATAATTGGGGGAAGGGCAGAGGATTTTACAGGTCTTAATATACGAGTATTTATATGCAGTTATGGTGATTATTTTTATACGTTTTATTTAACAAGGGAAGGTAAAAGATTTTAATTAAAAACAGATTTTTGTTTTTTCACAGTAATTCTACACAGGAGGCCTTGAGGGAAATAATATATCTCAAGGCCTCTTTGGGGATGCTGTGCGGAGGGTCTTTTACAGGAAAGGAAGGAATTTAGGAGAGAGGAAACACAGAGGCCGGCAGATTATTCCAAAGCCGAGCTGTTGAGCACAAGAACGAGTCGTAGAAGCGACCCGTTCTCATGTGACAAATGTTAGAATGCAGGATAAAAATAATAGTGTAGAAAATGATGTAAGTTATTGGATATAACGGATTATCGAGAGGTATAGGATCAGGTTACCCTATCAGGAGCTGACAGATGGTAAACACAATGATCCAGATATAAACACGTGCCAGCAAAGCCGGCATTATATTGTTGGTAGATTCTGAAGGCTTTTGCGGCCCGATAGGTTGTGGATACGTGGACTAAACCTATCCACTATTCCCATAAAACGAAAATCGTTTTAGTAAAAGAATAAATAACGTCCATGAACTAAGTACCTTCGTGTAAAAGTAGGCATGCGCAGAGACATGCTTTTTTGATTGCTCTTAAAATTTATAATTTACTGTTTACAGAAGTTACTGTATGTAAGTTTCCAAACATCGTCTTTAAACACATACAAAAATGTTTAAAAAAATTCTAAACACCAAAGATATCAACACTTTCCTGCTATAATTGTATGTTTTCTTTTCTTTTTTCATTTTATTTTTTATATTTAACTATATTTTTTATTTAACTTACCTTAAACATCCATGTATTAATACAAATACGGTTTTTTCTTTCAACAAAAAAATTATTAAAATAAACAAGCAAAATTTTTATATTTAAATTTATCGGGTTTTCTTTTACAATTTTATAAGTTGTTGCAAGGGGGAAAAGGGGAGAAGGACTAGACAATGTAAGGAAGGAGGAGAGGATGGGGCCCCAAGCTGGCCGCCAGTGTTACAAGGGGGAAAAATTGAACTCGACAACATCCACGTTGGTCGCCAGTATGTAGGAGTAAGATAGGAGGAAAAAGAGTGCTGGTGAAATGAAGGCAGTTCAACTCACCTTGAGGCCAGAAGCAGGGCTGATCTCAGGTTCCACCGTGGTTAGCTCAGCTGGTAGGGCATCTCATCTCCTATCTCAAAGTCGAAGGCCGGCCGCAGCCTTACGTCGGGGGAAAGGTAACTAACTACTCGAATGATGAAATCTGTGCTTTCTAGTAGGGGTTTATTTACAGGACAACATTTACAAGTAACATACGGGGTTTCAAATCTAGAGGCTGATGATTTATTTATTTATTTGTAAGAGACAAACAGCTTTTAGTAAAGATTTATATACAAAGGAAGTTTTACAAAAGGTAAGCCAACAAAGTTTCTTATGCTAAAAGTGGTTAAGTGAGTATGTTTTATTACAAAAAACAAAATAAGAAGTAAAGGAGGAGAGGAAGAGGAAGATAGGAGACGGGACAGGAGATGCTCTCGATACATTTTATAGGCGTCCATTACAATTTGTGATCGTACGTATTATTGCGGTTCGATATTTTGAGAGGGTATTGTGAAGAATGTCGATATTGTGAAATTGTTCGTTATATTGCGCAAAAATACGGGGAATGGGAGAATTTATCCTGAGATTGGTCCTGGATGCGAGTAAATAAAAAAAATCTATTTGTCGGGTTGGTCTCGATGGTATGTAAAAGTTTATAAAGTTAATGAGTTCTGGCGAGTTCAGGCTATTATTAGTAATTTAAAATAATAAGATTTGATCAAATATTAAGCGTCGCGTTTGAAGCGTGATAAAGTTATGGAATTTTACGGGATTCGGTGTTATTTGCAAAATGTAAGTTAAATTTATAATTTATATGCTTAAAGAATTTACGTGGAATGCTTTCGATTCTTTCAATATGGTTTTGGTATAAAGGTGTCCATATCGGTGTGCAGTATTCTAAGTGAGGGCGGATATACGCTGTGTAAAGGGAGTATAGAGGCTTTATGTTGCGAAAAGGTTTTGTAATTCGAATTATGAATCCAAGCATTTTATTGGCTTTAGTGATAACCTCGTTAGATTGTTAAATAAAATTTAGTTTCACATCCAGTATTACCACAAGGTCTCGAATTGATTCTACTTCTGCGATATGTGTTTCGTTTAAAGTGTAATTATAATGAATTTTCTTTTTGTTACGTGTGAATGATAATTTGTTACACTTTGAAATATTAATAACTGATTTGTTTATTTTGCAGTACACAAAAATACGATTGAGGTCATTTTGAAGTTTGTTGCAGTCATTGATTGATTTGACAACTAAATATATTTTTTTTATCATCTGCGTATGCTAGATAATTGGCATGTAAAAAACATTTGTGGATATAATAAATATAAACATTAAATAATAGTTGCCCTAAGTGAGAACCTTGAGGTACATCGGAGGGCACGATAAAAAAGCTAGTCTTAGTTCCCTCTATTGATACACATTGAAGTCTGCTCTGGAGATATGAAGTGAGCCACCGAAGTAAGTCACCGTGAATGTCTATTTGATATAATTTTTTAATAAGAATGGAATGGTTAACCTTATCGAAAGCCTTAGAGTAATCTGTGTAGATTACATCGACTTGATTTATACTGTCCATATTGCTCGTTAGATATTCCGTAAAGTTTACTAAATTTGTTAGTACCGATCTTTTTCGTAGAAATCCATGTTGTTGGTTTTGTATGTTACAAACAATGTTTGTATAGATTTGAACGTAGATAATGCGTACAAAAAGTTTACTAAATACGGAGAGTATTAAGATTGGGCGCTAATTCTCAACGTTACTTTTTGAACCTGTTTTATGAATGGGGATTATGATTGCTTCCTTAAACTTTTTTGGAAATTTTCCTACCTTTAGAGACATTGTAAATATGTTAGTTAAAGGGTAAGTAAGATTTTAGGCACATTTGGAAACAAAGTATGGCGAGATACCACCACTGCCAGCACCCTTATTAACTTCCATATTCTTCAGGTATTTATAGATTAGTGAATTGTGAATTTGTACGTGTAAAGTTTGTATGATGTGTAAAGTGTGCAGACAGGACGCAGCGAGTCATTGCACTTGTCACTGGCTTTAATAATAATAATAATCGGATGATTTTTATAGCGCCGCTTTTGTGAGAAATCACCTCAGGGGCGCTGTACAAATATTACTTCCTATTCTTATATTATTCTTATATTACGTCTATTCTATGAATTTATTATTATTTATTTTTTTTGGACAGGCCATCATTACACATTATTTATAGACCATATAAAGAGATGAAGTTAAATTATCAAAACTAAATTTAATATTAAATTGAAAAAATAAGAAGCTAACTGTATTTATTCCTTACGATATATTACAAGACGCTAATACAAATGATAGAGTGATTGTTTCCATTATATTCAAGAATGTATTTAATATTGCAAGACGCTAATATAAATGATAGAGTGATTGTTTCCATTATATTCAAGAATGTATTTAATATTGCAAGACGCTAATACAAATGATAGAGTGATTGTTTCCATTATATTCAAGAATGTATTTAATATTGCAAGACGCTAATACAAATGATAGAGTGACTGTTTTCATTATATTCAAGAATGTATTTAAGCTAAGACAAAGAATTATTATCCATATTTTTTAGGATAAATAACACAGAACACTCTTAAAAGGGTGGAGCGGCGGGGGAGGATGGTGGATTTATCCAGAGGGCCCTCAAAATCTTCTTTGTCTTGGTTACGCCCCTGGTGGCGTGATGGGTCGGATTGGTGTTCGTCTGCACGTACGCCAGGCGCTTGTCAGCCGGCTTCAGGATCCGGAGGAGCACTTCATCGTCTAGTCCACTGACATCATTGCTCCTGCATTATCGAATTCCCTGCAGTACCAGTTGCTTCTTGGCAAAGAACTCATACCTGTCCTCTACCACCTGATGCACCCGGCAGATCAGGTCAAAGTCGTGCTTGTTGAGGTACTTGGCCACTATCTCAATGACGTAGGTAAAGGCTCGTTCTCGCCCAGCTGGTGTTCTTGTTGGGGTTCACTTCCCGGTTGTATACAATATTTTTTACAACCACCGCACTTCACTAGTTCCGCACGTGTTCGACCGACCGCCGCCAGATGTATTATTACTCTAAGGATGTGACCGATGTCTAATGCGTTAATTCGGAAGAACGAAGCAGATTTCAACTCAAAATATTTGGATTTTTATTATAAACTTGATTTAAGCTCGAAACGACAGCACTAAAATTATGTAATTTTTATAAATGTAACTCAAAAATTATTGCGGTTATTTTATGCTATTTTTACACCGGGAAAATTAATAACTTCCCGATCCTTCCAAGGTAAATCGGGAGCGACTACAAAACGCAGCCGGCTGCCACGAGGGCGCCAAGCTACTATGTTAATGTACAATGCAGAAGTAGCGAGGCGTTTATAAAGTACTGATGAAATAGCGGGTGGTTATGTGCCCAAGGCACACCTCACGCAGCTGAAGGCTCTGTGTCTGGATTAGGAATGATGGCGGGTCATTTTTTAGCGGTCCCACCCTGTGAAGCGGCCGGAATCTATGTCGCGTAAGCTATATCATTGGTCAATAATGATGATGGCCGGCGAGACGTGCCGATATTGGTTGGAGCACCGACGAGCGGCAAGATGTGTCTTTATTTAACTAGCGGCCAGAAGTATTATTCTTCCAACGACTAGAATCTCTTAATTTAATTGTGTTACGTCACATAGTAATACAGTTTTTTTTTATTTTTAGGTAAAAACTCGCTTAATTTGTAAACTTGTAATGATTTTATTTGTATTTTTATTTTATTTTATTTTATTTGGAAAACCAACAGTTTACAGCAATAATTACATTTATCAAATATATTTAAAAAATGTACCAATAATAGGTTTTCACTTAAGTATTTAAATTATTCTGTTTGAAAAAAAAAAGAGTTAAAGTTAATCCTTTTTTTAATCATGCTCACTACGCCTTTTCACCCTTGGATTCTTTCAGGATGTCGATATTTGTTACACGGTTTATGAAATGTGCATCTCAGAGACCTTATTTTTATATTATTCAGGTTATTTCCATCCTTCCTCTGCCAGTTTCATGCCTCACTGCCACACACCAGGTGGTATGAGCTAATTCACTCTACTGTCCACTGTGGACTCCAGTGTGCGGTTCGCTTCTTTGGACAATAAGTTTGTCGCTAAACTTATTATTTTATGCTTTCCTTCAATATAATTGTAAATTGAAGTGATTATAGCGGTATATCGAGAACCTAGCCGACGAACTTTAACAAGTAATTCCTGAGCTGAGTTTATTGGCATTAAATTTTAAACATTTACATTTACATTTACTTCTCACTGGACGATGTCTCTTCTGAGATGGGTAAAAAAATATATATGTATATAGTATACTCGTATATATATATAAATAAAGGATTATGAAGAAAAATGCTTAAAAATTCGCAAGGAGATGGGTAAAACATACATAAAATAAAATTTTAAATACAAAGTTAAAAAGTGTATATGCGAAGCTACAATACGAGTAAATTTTTTTTTAAGAAAAACGAAAAAAATGATTATTTTAAAGTGAATAGTAAGAACGTGTAATTAAAAAAATATATTTTCTTCAAATGATTGATAACTTTGTGGCATCATTATTAATTATATAATTGAAAATACGCTATGTATATACCATTTCAGGAATAAGAAAAAAAAAAAAATTATTCCTGAAGTTGATAGCATTGCTATCGAAACATGTAGAAATATTTTTATATTTTTAGTCAAGTGGTATATATAAAGTGTATTTTCAATTATATAAAAAAATATATAATAGTAATAAGAATAACAATATCAGATTAAGGAGAGTTTGCAAGTAATTTGGTGACGCAATTCCTTTTTTCGTTTATTAGCCATGTGAAGTTTTTATATTAAATTAAAATTCAAACAAAAATATCTTTCACATGTCGTAACAGGTCACTCAACCGAGTAACCGTTCAACACCCCATCCCGACTGATATTTTCCAATGAGTACAGATTTTTTTGATTTTAGTTGAAAAATAAATCCAAGAGAAATCAAAATACCATCTACATTTCTTACTCCAAATGAGCTCAGGAATCGCTGGGTATACTTGTATAATGGTTCACTTTTTAGGAATTACTCATTTTATAAACGAAAACACCTGCAAATAAATTAAAAAAGTGCTTGTTTTCACCACTTTATGAAAATACACAGATATCAATGACATCAATGATAGCTATGTATATTTATAAAGTGGTGAAAACAAAGTATATTTTTAAATTTGTTTATTAATAATGACGCCTCAAAGTGAATACCAATCGTTTGAAAAAAATATAGAAAACACCTGTATTTTTAAATAAATAAGACTCAAAGTAAATAATGGATTTTTTTATTGTCTTTTGCAACGAACTTGTCATCTGTATTAAAGTGTTACATAAATACACGAACAAAAAAACAGTTTTACATAGAGGTAAAAGAGAAAAGAAAGAAACAGGAAATAGAATATATAAACAGAACAAGTAGATAGGACAAATTAGTGGAACAGTTCTCAGGTCTCGAGAAATTTCACATTTGGTACCAAAATACTTTTAATTGTTTTCTTAAAGAAGTATACTTAAAACTATCATTTATATAAATGTGGGTACCTAACTGACTAGACTACACTATAGTGACAAAAACCTCAAATTTAATGAGCATTTAAAGATGAGGAAATCATTAAAAAATGTGAAGACAATAAGAGTATCAGTTACACCAAAACAACAATCTACCATACAGTCCGCCTCGGAACTGGAATCCCTGGTGAGGAGTGTGAACATAATAACACATTTCAATGTTTACACATTTTTACAGTCTACATGCAGGAGGTTCTGATGGAAATAATTTCCCCGAAGGCCTAAATCGTCTTTGGGGATACTGTGAGAAGGGTCTTTTAGAGGATAGAAAGGAGTGAATTCGGGTCTTGAAGAGACTCATGTTGTAGGAGGGGGGAAACACAGAGGCCGGCAGATCATTTCAGAGCCGAGCTGTTGAACACAAGAACGAGTCGTAGAAGCGACCCGTTCTCATGTGACAAATTTCAACCATGTGGCGTTTTTCCCGACTATGCACCGGTGCCGAAGAGATCAATGACGCTAGTTCCTCAGAGCATCTTAAATTAAAATACCGGTAGAATAAGGACAACATTCCCAACTGACGTCTGTGCTCCAAATAATGGAATCCGTTTGTTAAGATAGGCGAATCTATCAAACGGACCGCCCGGTTCTGCACAGAGTCAAGGGTTTTTTTCAATTATTTGGGGGCTCCCGATCAGAGCTGGCTGCCAAATTCTACAGTGGAGTGCACTTGCGATTTGTACAGGGTCAGTAGTTGTGCACTATTAAAGTATTTGCGGGCTCTGTACAATACACCCAGCTTCTGAGAGGCTAACTTGACTCTGGCTTCGATGGAGCCCCCATACCTGAGCTGGTTACTTAGGGTTACACCAAGCATATTAATGGAAGGCTTTACAATTAAGAGAATTTTAACAATTTTACATAATATGTTAATTTAATGCACCTTCAACAGTCTTCAATGAAAAAAATAAAAATCCATTTTGTTTTCCAATGATTATTTAAAATAATAATTTTATATTTAATAATAGGTAAGAATAATGAAAAAAAACTTTGTTTCAGAAAGATTTAATAAGAAAAGTAGATAAAATAGATGACTCTAATCATCATATTTAGGGAAACATTATATTTTATTAAGTAGTTACAATATTTTGGAGAGAATTAATATTATTTATAATTATAAAATAAAGTTCTCTTAGTATAACGAGACTTTATTTATAGTATTTTTCCTACCGGTTTTTGAATCACCATTCCTTCTTCAGGGATAAATATATACATAATCACTGAAGAAGTTAATTTTAAACAATTTGAAATGAAACATGAAACCGAAAAAGATGTAGTAAAAAATGTAATAGTCGCATCTGGTTATTGAACCCAGAACCTCTGTTTTACCGGGACAACGTACCACTACTGAGCTAATGAGACCGGCTTATTTTACGACATTTTTATCGATATCATTCCACAAATTTTAGACTTACCAATAGTATCCTCAATTAATTCTCATATTATTGGCTTCTATCTTAAAAAAAAGTATTTTAATTTCAACTAAATTAAAAAATACAATGGAGGTAAACAAGTCTAGAAACAACATTAACTATGGCTAAGTAATTGTGACGACGAGAAAATTATAAAAAATAATGAAGACAGCATAACATAAATATCCTTTAGAAAATTTCAGTTTTCAGAAGATTATCAGAAGTAAATTCATTTTACTATGTGTATTTATATTTGCCATTATTGTTGCCTTCTGTAATTTCGTACCTCTTATAATTTCACGAACATTATCAGCTTTGTGATTGCTAATCACAATAATTCAAGAAACAACTTCCACGTGCCTAGTAACTAAATTTATTACAATTAAGTTTATTTTATTCATACTATCCATTACATTCCTTAATTTTATTTTAATTAACATTTTACTTATTCAAGTCCACTAAACATTATGCGTGCACAAGTACGTATGTGTTGTGTATGTATACATGCTGTGTACAACCGTACAGAAGTAAAAAGGGAGATTTTTATTTTTTATTTATTTTATAAATGTTGTTTTTTTTCAGATACGAGATGCTGAGATATTATTTGTCAGCCTTGTTTAATAAATACACCAACTTTGATGAATGTTTCGGCCTTTGATACAAAATATTAAATACATTCTATAACTATTACCCATCCAACTTCACACTTTAATCAAATTAACCGTTATCTAATAAACAATGTATTGAAACCTTTTTTTTCTCTCATGCATTATGTAATATGAACAAAGTTTGTCAATTCGACTGCCCTAAAACGGGAAACTTCGCAGTTAGACAGTCAAAGTGTTCTTAATGTCAAACATTTTTCTGAACTGAATAAATAAATAAATAACACCAACACAATAATCTAAAGTCAGCCGAATTCGGAATCGAAATCTCTAGTGAGGTATTCTATCGTGGTATGTAAAAACACAGTATCTTCCAGTATAAGAAAGATACTACTCGTATGTTTGTACTTACGATGGCAGTACGAGTATAATTGTTAAACATTCGTTTAGCTAAGCTTCAGTACGTTTGTTCTGTGGAAGCGCAGTAATTAATTGTATTATGTTGCAAATATACGTCAGCACTATGTTCGTAGTTGATGCCCTCTCACGAACATAACGGGAGACTTGCTTATACGAGTATGAACTGTGACTGCTCTTCCTATTAAAAACCGTCAGCAATAAACAAGTTCCCTTTAGTGTCCGTCGGGGAGGGAACATTTGGGATTATCGATTAATTATTTGTAGGTAATTTTTATTTCCACATTGTATCTCTGTATATAAACATGAATGTTTGTCTGTGTGTCCTTGATTTTCTCAAAAATTACTTGACCGGTTTCGCTGAAAATTGCACCGTTTGATCTTGAAATGAAATCTAATATGTAAAACTGTTACTATAACGTTTTAAAATTAGTTTGAAAAACGTTGAATCTGCCATGTTTATATTAAGGTTAACTAACTAACTAACCATCACGCCGTTTCATTTTGCTTCATTCATACATCGTCTCATACATTCTCTTCTATTATTCCCACTTCTGACTAGAGTATTTGATTCACTTGATCGTACCATGTCTTCCTCGGGCGTCCCCAGCCTTTTCTTCCATTCACATTTCTGTCATGTATTCTTCTCACACTCCTTTTTTCGTTCATTTGCTCTACATACCCAAACCATCTAAGCGTCCCTTTCATAATCTTACTCATAACGCTTACATCAGCTTTGCATTCTTTACGAATCTCAATATTTTTCACACGATCATACATGGTTTTACCGCAGATTCGCCTAAGAGATCTCATTTCTACTGCATTCATTGAGGTTAGCCCATAGCTATACCACTTTGGTTAGCCACAGATTACATAATCAAAAGAGAAAGGTTTGCTTTTATTTTCAAAATGTAAACACAAGTAGGTACCTAATTAAGAACTTTATTATGTTATATATTTTGGAATCGATTCCACCCACGAATACTGAGATATAATGTATTATGGACACGGACTCGGGAATTGATGGATGAAGTTCGTGTTGTGTGATGTATTGATTGATACAGAAATATTATTAATTGTATTATAATATTGGTTATGTTTTTTTGATTGCATACATTTTGTCAGTGTTCACGCCATCAGGAGGGTAGTAAATATTGTTTTTTTGTAATGTAATTAAGTAAGGTTAAATAACTTTTTGATTTTTACGATAGATGGTGTACACGGTTGTTTGCGTCTCGGATATTATAATTTAATTGTCATTACAATGGAGATTAATAATATTAACAATCCTTAACAAGTTTATGTATCCGCTATTTAAAAAAAAAGAAATTGTTACGCGTCTCTCAAAGATGAAGATGATAGTGTGGTAGTATGTAGGTCTACCAAACCTTCATGCCGCTCCACTTGTTTCTTTAAATGTATTATTGTGGTCACATGTACTGGAGTTTGGTACCTCCAAAGCAAGTGTTCAGAATAAATACATGTTATAATCTAAGGATGATATTTTTTGTGACATTTATCTTCGTTAGACTAGAATAGAACCATATTATTTGTTTTTCTGATCTTTTAAATCAGTGGCGCCCTAACAAAACAAAACAAAAAAAACGGGTTTGATTTTTTTTGTTGTTTTATAATAGTTTTGGATTATTTTTTTTGCATAGGTACATACCAATAGTGTACCTCGAGAATTACACTTACGCAGAATTTTCATGATATATACATATATATCGGATATAATTGTTGTCGCTACGGTATATCAGATAATTACCTCAAATAATTCCGAATATTTTAAATGAAAGTTGAATTGGTTAACGGTCTGTTGGTGTGTTATCTGACAATATGTATATATTTATAGTATGCATTCTTTGTATTTAAGTTGTTTAGCCGTAGGTTAAGATTATGTTTTTGGAGTGCACCGGAGTAAAAGTTAAATTAGAATTTTTGGAGATTACTACGACACACTCGAAAAGGATAGTTAATACATTCTGTCTGGGAGATTTTGAGCTACTTTCTTTCACACAGATAATTAAATAGTTTTCTTTGTTAATTAGTAACTATAATGTTTAATGTATATTCTAAGTTTATAATTATATCTAAAGTAAGTTGGTATCTCTTTCTTTAAAGAATATAGTATAGATATTTAGAAAGTATGATTTTTTTGTAATAATATTAGTATTAAGTATCAAGTGTAGTACTGCTAATGCATGCACATAACAAACAAATATTTACCAATTTGGAGTAAACATCTTCTGCCTCCTTGAACAGGAGAAGATGATTAGTAGATAGATTAGATCTAGTAATACCACTGTTTATAATATTTTGATAAGTATTTTAAGTTGATTTGTCCAATAGGTTTAGTAAATATATACTATTTTTACACTGCTAACACCAGCGTAAATCTAACAAGTATTTTTGTGTAACCCAAGTCGATTTAAAAAAAAAAATCAAGCCCCAATTTGAAAAGATAGGAAGATGGAAAAGGCGGACAGAGCCGGTAGTTTTTGGAAAGGGAGTGATATGTTTTTTAAATTGTGCTGTAATATACATCTGCGCCAACGAGCGTTTCAACACCATACACCCGAAGTAGGTAGGATGGCAATGTAATTGTGGATGGTGACTTGGAGGGACAAAAATCCATCTGCGCGTGCAGGATTTTAAATAAAACCATGCCAATGATGACCGAGAAATAACGTCGGAGCGAAAGGTACCATTTTCTCGTATTTGCTGGATTCCACGGATGAGGTTTGCTGTGGCGGATGGCGCTGCCGTAAGACGTCCCAGATCTCGCGGATGGTGAATGGAGGAATCGGCAATCATCGGGACAAGCGTGGCCCTCCCTGGTGCAGACGACGAGATGCCGTCGACAAGAGCCATTCTAATTAATTTAATATATTTCGTTGTAGTACTAATCCTCCTCTCTATTTTTTAAGGTAACGACAATGTTACCCTTAATATACCAATTAAACCTCATGTTTTATCAATACCAGGGTTTCATTTCTTTATCAGGAAATACATTCCGCTTCCCGTGCTGCATACATCGATTCCACCCACGAATACTGAGATAGAGTCGAGCATCTAAACATAATAGGGATAAGTTGCATTTTTAGCGGCCTACGTGTTTAGCACGTTTCACGACCTTTCTAATAATCTCGCTCATTTATTTTTAAATCTAAATTAATTTCAGTATTATACTGTCATATATCAACAAAAAGAAGGACCACTGATGGGAGCCCCAACAAGTCCTCTAATTGCTGATACATTTATGAATGATATGGAATGAAATTTCTGCATTTGGACAGAATCTGAACGTCAACTCAACACCTTTCTTAATCTTTCGAAATCATTGCATACATTCCTAACACTATACAACTGGTATAGAACTAGCAGTAGTAACGTTAAGAAGAAGGTTTTGTTCGAATTTAGATAGTTTTATTACGAGGGAGGGGAGAGAGAAGAAACATATAATTTAAAGTGAAACAAAAAGGAAAGTGTCTAAATATCAACATACCCAAAAGTTTTACTACAAAGGAGGTAATAATAAATCGACAGCGTTTCAGATAAATCAGAGGTTATGGTAGAAGATTATAGAGGTCAAAACAGAGATAAATTGATATCGGGAAAAAAATAGTAAACGTTTAAGACAGAAACTTTATTTATAATACAATTAAGTCAATTGAAATGTCAAAATCGACCTGGAAATACTAAGGATTGCAGTTTGGGCTCCACATATAGGTGTGATGCATACGGATACGGCAGTCAATGACCTGAGCGAGCGACTAGAGTGGATCACGCATCGACCTGGAAATACCAAGGATTGCAGTCCGGGCTCCACATATAGGTGTGATCCATACGGATACGGCAGTCAATGTCCTGAGCGAGCGACTAGATCGGATCACGCATCGACAGCTCAAACCGCAACAGAGGCTTCGCATTTTAGTGACCTATTTGCTGCCGACCTTCATTCATGGGTTGGTATTTGGATGGATCACCGCGAACCTGTTAAAGCGTCTAGATACGGTGACGAGATCCGCAGTCCGCAAGTGGTTAGACCTTCCTCACAAAGTTCCGTCAGGTTACTTCTACGCCTCTGTAAATGAGGGACGAGTGGGTATTCCGAGCTTTGCCTATTCGATACCCGCTCTCAGGGCCTCAATAATATATGGAATGAAGATGAATGGGTTTATGTCGGCTTACGCTTGCCGGGATCTGAAATAGTTTAGGTGGAGCCAGCAGCGGATCGGTGCATTCGGTGTCAGGAAATCCAGTAGCATAAAGTTACATTTCAATAAAGCGGTAAATGAAAGTGTGGATGGCAAGGAACTGGCAGGTAGTAAGTGATGCCGATATCAGACCGATTGGATTTTACCGAATTCGAAAGGCATGCCCACTGGCAACTACCAAAATTATCACAAAGTGCACTTTATCGCTCTGCCGTGCAAGGTGAGAATTAACAGGAGGCGAAGAGGCCCCCTGAGGATCAGCGGGGGAGAGAGTAATGACGCATCAGTGAACTGTCGGGCCGGTTGCAGCGATATGATCAAAACGGTCACTCACGTCATGCAGAACTACCCTCGGACTTAAGGTGGGCGAGTACTGAGACAAGATGCGATTTGTGCTAGTCTTACGGGTACGCTGAGAGACGTAGGGTGGATGGTAGAGCGAGAGAAGCGGTATGATGCTGCAAGTACTCAGCTCCAACTGGACATTGTGGCTATACGGGAGGGCATCCATGTCATCGTGGACGCACAAGTCACTGTAAGTATCGGCATAGATAGAGCGTATAGGAATATGGTGAAGAAATATAACGGTGAAGAGTTAAAGCGGGCCATAGTAGCTAGGCACGGAGGTGCAGTGAACGACGTCTCGGTGATTGCAGCGACAATCTCCTAGCGAGGAGTGTGGCACGTGGATAGCGCTAAGAGCTTTTAGCACTTGGCGTTAGCCGTGGAGCCCTCCGTGGAATTACGCCACGAACTCTCTGGGGTACATTATGAACAAAGTGGTACGACGCGTACACGCAATCCTGGAAGAGGTATCCCGCTCGGAAACGAGAAGGCGTGAGGTAAGGTGCGGTCAACGAACTCTCTCATACGGTCGTGTGCAAGCTTTTTATAATCGCGGTTAATAACGGCTATGAGCAAATAATAATGAAAAAATTATAAAAATATAGGAAGAAATATAAAAATGAAATCAATTCAATATATCCGGTACACAATAATAAGGTTGAAAAATTTGCATGTCTGGAATTTCTCTGTCCAATATCCGTAAAAATTGGAACAGGAATTAAAAAATGTGGTTTAAATATAGCTTTTAAAACCAATAATAATATTGGAACAAGCCTAAAAAACTCAAAAAGTAAAAATCCCAAACTTAATAAAAGTGGCATATATAGGGCAGACGGGAAGGGCTTTCTCAACTAGATTCAAAGAACATATAAGATGTTATAAAAATAAAAGCACTTCTTTAAAATTCGCAGAACATCTTTTAGTAAATAATAACGTCCCGCTTGACAACAACAAACCTAAACCCTTACATATAGAAAGAAAGGCCTAAGATTACATTTACTTGAACGATTAGAAATTAACAAACGAACTAACGACACTAATATAACATTAATTAATAAAGTAAGGAAAATTATATACTCACCGCTTCTCAGTATGTTCACATTATCAAAACAATACAACACATTTAAATAAATCAATTAAGAAAACATTGTCAGTTAAATACGAGTAAAAACACATTATAAATGTGAAAACCTCTCAGAATTCAGAATTTTAATTGCTTTCTAACTAAATCGGTTTTACCGATAATAAATCATTACCCATCCATCCAAATTTTAAAGGAGTGGGGTAAATTAAATCATATAAATAAGTAGTCGCAATGTGGATTAACCACAGTTTGAAAATGGCCTTAAACGCCGAAACAGCTGTCACAATAATAACAACTAAAAATACTTGCAGAACTTAATAATAACATTATTAAATTTGATTTATATTAAATTTTTTAAAAATTATATTTTATTTCTTGTCCTCCTACCGACAAGGCAGGTAAGTCCGAATTTGTTCGGTTCCTACATATATTTTAGCTTTCAATGGATTACCGTCGGATTTGTCTATTGGAGGGTTTTTTTTGTGCAATTTTCTTCTCCTTTTTAATTTTTTTTAGGTAATCGTTACTTATGACGGTTGCCTTTACTTCAATTTTATTTCAAATATATATATTTTTTACTTCAAGTTTTTCATTTAATTTTGTCATTATAGAAAGGTTCCCAATCGTCCCGACGTGGACGAGCCAAAAGAGCCCCCAAGAGGATCACCGCGGACTGTGACCACTTGGCTGCCCACAGGGTCAAGATGGTAGAGGACGAGTTAGCTGACGTGTATGCAATCGCACGCGCGCATGTGCGTGGCGAAGCCTCATCTTCGCATAAAGATGCCCAACCGGGTTCCCTTCCCAGGGATAACACGAGCCTGGACATAGTCATGAAAGTTAAAGAATTACTCCTCAAAATTTCACTGGAGAAAATTCATCCCTCTATTTTTACTAGCGACGATACCGATGAAGCTTCAATGTAGATATCGCCCAACCAGGCAGCCAGAAAGAGACAACGGGTTGAGGACTCTGGCCCCAGTGAGGAGAAGCTATCCAATTTCTGGGACAACTTATTACCATTTCGTCGGTTGTTTAAGAAGGTGAGAATAAGATAAATAAGGAAGATAGGTCGACAATCACTAACTGTGTAGAGAACTGTAAGAAGGAGATGACTTCCTTAAGGGCCGCCCTCGCCTCTGCCAACAGCAGGGCAGACGCACTCAGAGAAGTAGTTATCGCCCAGGCGGGTATCGCTGACAAATTGAACTCTCTCATCAGGCATCCTATCGCCAACCCCGCTAAAGCGGATATCAAGGTAAACAAACGCTCCTACGCAAGCGCTACTGGAAGTCTAGAACGCGGCTCCATGATCCTCGTTGAAGGAGAGGAGCGGGACTTACCACCGCTGAAACCGACTGTTCACTTCTAACCGACTGCGCCTGAGGAGAAGACCTCAGAGCAAAATCCAGAAGCTTATTTTTAGTGTTCCATATTAAACGTATTTTTCCCCATAGCACCAAGCAGTACCTATCAATTACATATACACAATTGTTTACTCTATAATATTTGTTTTTATCATCTCTTAATAAATATTATTATAATATACTCAAATTATCTGGTAAACAATTGTATTTTTCATTCTTCTCATCTCTTTATATTGTACTTAATTATTATACTTTTTCTAGATATATTAAATTACCATACTATATCAATACTAGCTTTTTGTTCATTATATTTTTGTATAATGGTACTTAATATGAACTAAATATGTCAATTTGATTGTCCTAAAACGGAATTTGTTCCTAGTTGGGCAGTCAAAGCTTTCTTACATTTTGTTATTAAGTAATGTTTGTTTCAAATAAATAAACAATATTATTATTATTATTGTATCTGTTCTGGATCCCAAGACGGATGGGTTCAAGGTAGTAGTAGTAGGTAGTAGGAAAATTAAGGGAGGTGGGGTAATTCTACAGACGGCGACGGCAGTCGGACTCACTAAATGAAAAGCTCTGCCGACAAGTTAGCTGAGAAGGGGATTAAGATGGTAACTGCTCAGGGCAGGTTACCAAAAATCGTAATTTCCGATGTACCCAGGGATGACGTCACCGGCGACATAGATCCCTTTGAAGAGATCTTTAATAATAACATTAAATATAACACGACTCCGACAAAGGATGAATATCTGCGCTCCATGCGCCGAGTTTCCCTGTTTGGTAAACGAGAAGGGAGTAAGTTCTATGATTGACTGATAGAGTTTTAATTGTTTTTGTGTTTAATTCGTAGAACTCAATTTAATTTAAAAAAAAAATGATTGAGTCTTGCCATCCCTATCACAAGATACTATTGATAGCAGCATGTGCTATTTCGGGTGGAACGCCTGTTGCGTTCACGGCTACCTGGGGGCGACCCGTTGTTTTAAGTGACATTTATTCAGACATCTAAGTAAATCTTGTACACAGAATAGCATCACCCGCCGGCACTGCGCCGCAACCGGCCATGACTACCAGGATTGCCCCAAGAAAGCGGAGGCCGCTGTCTATGCTACCTGCTCGAGATTTTAAAAACCTGCAGACCATCCGACGGGTGATTGTTCCTGCCTGACGCATAGAGCGGCCAATGAGGCATAAAAGTCAGGATGACAGACTACGGAAAGCGCTGATTCTCTCCGAATAGGTCAGGTTAATTTGCAGAGGTCTCGGGTTGCCCCCCCTCTAGGAAGTAGGCGATTCCCCGGGTGCGGGTGTCCTGGTCAACACCTCGTTGATCAGCCCCCTCTGTGTTATTTAGTTTATACAATGATCAACATCATAACATCTATTTATGTACGAGTACCATCACTGTAAACACGCAAATGTCAAACATGACGTGCGTGATTATTATATTATATTTTATTTGTATAAATTAAACATGTAGGTAGACACTAACAAAATAGATACTTAATTTGTTTTCAAATAGTCTGACTCAAATATATAGATATATATGAATAACGAATATACCTACAATACTGTATTCCACTGTTATTAAAGTTTGAATTATGGTACGACATTAGTGGTAAAAGGAGTTTACTTTGTGCTGTACCGGTACCGATCATATTATTAATAGAGACACACGGGTTCAAATTCTTCACTGTAATCATAAAGGCAAAAAATTAGAATTAGAAGTACTTGAAATTAAATCTAGTATATTGAATAACCGAGTAAATTTATCGTATAGTCCTCTTGTAGATATTTTTCCCGTGAACCGCTTTGTTAATTATTTATCACGAAAACCTCCTAATTATCCCCTCCCCTTTGGTTAGCTCCCGCTCCAACTCCTAAATATTCATGTACGTTTGTCACCTTAGTTCAAGTTTAATATATTCCCGACGAAGGAAGGGTACTTCCGAAACCAGTCGATTATTATTATATTAAATTGAAGTGGTTTAAAAGTAATGTGTTTATATTATAACATTATCAATATTTTTCAAATAAAATTCTTAAAGTGTACGAGTTGTGTTAACTTATACCCACATTCCCACGAACAAATAATTTCTCGGAAGGTTTTTTCAATTTGGATGAGTGTTTCAGGCTAATAATTATTGTTTATAAAAATAATTGTTACCCTTTGCGCTATGCACAAAAATCTTGTCTTAAAAACTTTAGTTTATCAATTAATAAATAATTTTACCGTTATTTATAGATGGTTTATCATTAAAATTGTAGAAATGATTTTTAATCACGTTTAAAATCTTTCTTCTATTTTGCAATTCCATTGAATCGACTGAAAAATTGTTATTGATTTGAATGATTCTTTTGAATAAGAACAAAAATAAATGTACACAGGCGCCCACCGTAAAATAACATGCAACTTCTTGCACTTTTTCACGGCTAGATAAATTCTACCACTAATATTTTTATTCGAACACTTTAAATTAAAAGCTAATATTTTCCCCGTTTAACCACCAGGTCTCCAAGGATAAACAACCGGATATCAAATATTAATTATAATACTTATTATTTTGATAATCTAAAGAAAGATATCATCCAGCATCCACAAATTATAACAACTTTGTAAACTATCTTACAAATAAAATTAATTCTAATAGCAGCACTAAATTAAAAAAAAATAAAAACAAACCCAGACTGAATAACCAGAGACCTATTAAAACAATAAAAAAGAAACAAACTGCACTTGCAACCAAAAAACAACAAAAAACTCATGATTGAAAACAGAATTCCCAAAAGTACAAAATAACGTTACCCACAAAAAACCGAATTTAAAAAAAAAATTCACTACGGCAACCTCTTTAAAAAGTGCGTAAATAACAATAAAAAATTTGGAACTCAATTAATAACATTCTAAGGAATCAATTGAATACGTCGAATAAATCGTATTATAAATTAATCATCGATTATGAAATAATTACAAATAATATAGATATATACTAAAATTTAACAACTTATTTTGCAACATTGGCTCCTCCTCAGCTGAAAATATACTACGTAACAAACTCGTACACAATCCAGTCAATGAAACAGTATCAGTCCCGGTAGCATCGAATCCTTATATTCAAATCTTTAGTTGAAACCATTTGTCCACAATTGAAATATTTCATTATCTCAAATCAACATTAATCGGAGAAGAAGCGCGATTATTGACAGCCCTAGAGATGACCTCAAATAACTATCCAATTTCATGGAAGTTATTATGCGATCGACACAATAATAGACCCTTAATCATTCAAAATCACGTTCGAGCAATATTCGATATTGCAACAATTAAACGTGAATCTTTCAAATTCAAATAAATATACGTACTTTAAAATCATTCAATCTACGTACAGAGCACTGGGATGGTTTCTTTATTTATTATATGTTAAAAAAGCTTGACTTGTTAATAGCTCGACAATGGGAGAGAATTTCTATGTTAGAATTGAACAATCATGTCCATTCGATGGAAACATTTATTACATTTGTAACAGATAAATTACTTCAATCAATCTCAAATTCATCTAATAAATCTGAAAATTGTAGCAAAGAATATAATCTCACATTTTTAACATCGCAAAATAATTATTTCAAATTATACAAGGAAAATCAATCATTATATTAATGTCCATAATTTCATAAAATTACTGTTAAAGACAGAATCAATTCAGCTAAAAGGTTTAACTTCAGTTATAACAGTTTAGGTCTTGGATTTTCTCACTCTCAATCCAAAAGTACTCCACTGTGTAAAACGTGTAATAAAAAACATCACACCTTTCAATTGGAAGAAAACCCATCAATATTAGCAACACTCACATACGTTATTATCAATGTCATTCTGAATGTACAAGATGCGCAAGGACAACTAATTCAAGTGCGTGATTGTTCGACTCTGCAAGTCAAACAGACTACATCACTAAAAAGTTAGCTACATAAATAGCTAACGAAGTTCAACACTCCAATAGTTGGAATAACCGGTGCCACATTCGAAAGTAAATTCAAAATAAACAATAATTTCGCTTAGAATAAAAAAACATTTTGTAATACAATATCATGCATATGTCTAAATGAGATCAGTCCAAATATTCCAGTTACCCAGATCACCGACAAGGCAGTGTCTATGCTTCCACCTGGAATGAAGCTAGCAGACCCGACCTATGATCAACCTGCTTCAGTTGACATTCTTCTCGGCTGTGACATGTTCTGGACTTGTTTAGATCATAAAAGAAAAAAAAACTTCGCAACATTTTATAAACTGGAAAGATCGGACATTACTTGTGAGAGCAAAAAAAAAAAAAATAAATTGCCAAAAATCAGTTTAAAAAAAATAATATTTCCAAAAAACATAAAACATTGAAAGTCACCGGTTTCAGTATTACTATATTTAAAAAAATCGGTGTGGAATTTTATAAAAATAAATTTTTTATGAAAATCGTTAGCCGGACAATTTTATTTAGTGACTTCACGAGCTAAAAAACCGGATTTGATTATTTTATTGATAAAACAGTATTAGTTTCCAATCTTATTTTATAAAATAAAACGAGGACAATTTTAACCTTGTTCCATCTCAACAAATCCCTCAGATCTCGTATACTGTAATTAACTTACTATTACTTTATACTTTGCCAAAATGCACGTTATTGTTTTGTTCACGATAAGTCACCAGACAGCTGTGAACTGTGTTAAATTATATTATCATAAACAGCACTAGTGGGAATGTATAAATAGAACTGATTTATTCTGCGTGTTGCTTAGTAAGTGAAGCTGGAAATAATATTTTGTCGTTTAAATTTAGAAAATATTTCTTCTGAAACGAAACACTCACAGGCCGTTACGATTTGACAGCGTCAATAACTCCAGGGGCGCTCAACGTTTTCTGCACAACAGATAATATTCAAAAGGACTCGTCGGCAGTCGGCAAGACAATATAATAATAAGAATAAAGATCTATTTAATATTTTCAACGAGATGTTAACTGAACCTAGATCAGTAAGTTCAAAGGTAAAGAAATGAAAAAAAAAATCTAAAAATCATTGACGTCATGGGAATCGTTGTCTAGCTTATGATTGAAATGTGATTATTTGAGGCAAGACTTAACAGCCTTGAAAACATTACCAAAACCTGTGATTCCACTAGATCCTTCCCGGTCATTTAATGAAGTAACTATTGTTATGAAGCACGTCCATAACTAGAAAGTTTTCCAAGCAAACCCGGTATTATTTAAAAGCAAGAACTATTTGATCTGGCTTCGAGTGTCTTGTGCCTATGGAATGGTTACGTTCGGTGGGGGCGGAGTTTACGAGCCCGGTAGACGGGGTCGGCTCAAAAGAGAGAAAATAAGGGGTCTTCAGTTTTGGGCGCTTCTCGCGAACGGTTCGTTCTTCTGGCTCTGCCAAATTATTACTTACAACTAATAGTGATTGTACGGATTGCATGATCATCTTCCTTCTCAGAAGTCTGCAGAACTGACGCCTGCTGGGTATCGTACCTCTTATCGTTCGGATTTATTATTTCTTTTTTGCTACGACATAATTTAATAAATTCAGTTGGCTTTTATTCTAATCTTCAATCTGTTAAATGCCTTCACAGAGAGATTTGTAGCTTTTCGTAGAGCTTAGAGTCATTGCAAAAATACAGACCTGTTCAAGGGTATGTGTATGGCAAAATACGATTGTTTTATTGAATTCCCTTCCTTTACCTATATATTTATATATAGGTATGCTGGAAGCGGTGGTTACTTAAATTAACAATAAATGGACTGTCAACACGAAATATCTCTCGAGATTATTGCAGTTGTAGTTTGGATCTATTAGTAATATTGAATAATATTTTAATATTGGATATTTATCCAAATTTAATTACGAACCGAATCATAGGAATTCGTTACGTAAAAATATTTGTAAAATGATACGGATATGGAAGGTAGAAAAGATAACGCCAAATACGCTATTTATTCAATCTTTCCGAAAGCAGCTTCGAATCACATATGGTTAGTACATTTGAGAATGTTAACAATATATTTTATGAGTTTAAAAAACGCTATTACGTTCAATATGAAGGGAATAAAAATTCGAAGGTTGTGTGTTTTAATGAAAGATAATTGCCGACCAATTAAAATTAAACTAAACAACCAAAACTCGGACGTGGTGTAAATACGAGTATTATAAACAACCAAACGGTAATTCAGCGAGCATTTATTTGACCTACGAAGTGAACTAGAGACGAGGATATCGAACAGAAAAACTTACAAGAATAATAATAACAACATAAAATATTAGTTGTTATTGTGTTTAATTCGTGGAACTCAATTTATTTATTTTTCAAATTTTAATAATGTTATTATTAGGAACTTTATTTCTGCTAGTATTTTAGTTATTATTACAGCTATTTCAGCGTTTAAAGCCATTTTCAAAATGTAGTCAGGCCACATTAAGATGTGATTTCATTTACCCCCAAACAATAAAAAAATGGTGTAAAAAAATGATTTAATAATATTTTCGATAAAAACTAAATTTACTCGGAAAATAATTGTGATAGTTAAAATTTTCCATTCTTTGAGGTACTTACAATTGAAATATATTTACCCCGCTTTTAATGGTTGCAGGTTTTCCTGTATTGTTTTATAATGCCGTGAATGCTATTAAGGCAATGAATTTAAATATGTGTGGTAAATCTCTGAAATATTTTAACGAAATTGTATTTTTTAGATTTGGTGAAAATACTAAGAAGTGGAGAATAATTATTTAATATAGTAACGTTACATTAGGATCATTAGTTATTTTGTTTATGTCTAGTTGTTCCGGTAAATTTAATCTAAGACCCTGTATTTCTTCCTGTGAGGGTTTATTATGTTGTTGCCAAGCGGTAGGTAGCGTAGATGTACCAGAAGTACATCTACGACAGCTATCGTCACTGTGCAGAGAGCACAAAGGATATGGATGAAGGAAACAAATAAAAGAGTTCTGCCGGAAGCGGGACACATTGCTTCACTACATTAAGGTTTTCGACTCGGATTTAACATTTAAGCTGTACGCATGGAAATGTAATATCCTTGATTTTGATACTCGTGAACATATTAACAGAATTATATTATAAAGATTTAAAAGGCAACAAAATAAACTTTAAAAAAAACCAATAAAAAAATAAAGCTCCCAAATTAGCCGAGATTCCCATAATCAAAAAATAGTAAAACAAAGGTTCTACAAGTTTCTCGAAGACAATGAAATTTTGTCAACAAATCAATATGGTTTCCGCAAAGGTCGTTGTGCCCCAGATGCAATTGCAGCTTTAACTAAAGTAGTTTCTGATAACCTTGATAAAAACCGCAAACACCTCGCTGTTTCCTTGGATCAAGCAAAAGCCTTTGATACTGTCTCCCACCACATACTTCTGAAAAAAACTCCTGCACATAGGAGTAAAAGGCACTCCCCTTAAATGGTGTGAAAGCTATCTAACAAACATGTACCAACCAATGTTCTATTATAAATTCTACCAAATACTATAGAAGTACAAGTCTACCAATCACTTATGGAGTCCCCCAAGGTAGTGTATTAGGTCCACTTCTCATTCTGATATACATTAACACGTAGCTACTGGTGGAATTATAATATCCTTTGCAGATTATACAGTTATCATCTTTGAAACTGACAATTGGAATTCAACCACCGAGAAAGAAAATTATGGCATAAATAAAATAAAACATTTGATAGATGCCAAACCTTCTCACTTTTAATATTGATAAAAAAAATACCAATTTTTTTTCAATACGTAAGCTCATCCTCCCCCAAAACTGCCCTAAACTTATCATCCATTCATGTTCATAGAACCCTATCATTTCTACATCTCCTAACGACAATAATTGCTCATGCACTAATTAAAAAAATATCTAACGACATTAAGTATTAAGGAGTTATTATAGATGATAATCTGCGTTGGGAGGCACATATCGATTCTAAAACATAAATACTGGACAAATTATGTGACATTTTCTACTCTCTCAGATCAATCCTTAACCTACAAACTATAAGATGTGCTTACTTTGCACTCTTTCAATCTATAGCTACATATGGTATTGTGGGCGGGGAGGTTGTGCAGCATCAATTCTTTATCCCATGGTGTAACGTAAATACTGACCCCGCTTATAAAAGGCATCACTTCTATTGTCTACGGAAGAGATTTGAAGAAATTGTAACGTAAATACTGACCCCGAGTCTATGATTGGGATAATTGTCTACGGAAGAGATTGGTGAGAGGATGTCTATGGGAGACGGGAGACGCAAGGGAGCAACTCAACATGGCGGGCGACATAACCTGACTGGAGCGGTCGTGATCGACGTGTGTTTGTTGGGAGAGATTATGTTTTTGATTTTCTATTTTGTTTGACGTCGGAGGGCGTCTACAAAATTTGCCCGAAGTGGGTGTGTTTTTTGTTTTATTGATTGATCGATGGCCGGATTGTGAGGCGATGAAGCCAAACCGCGCGTGCCTGCTGCTTTGGTGAAAATCTCGGAAGAAGTGATGAGCGGACCAAAAAGGACATAAGGTAGCATCTGCATATTCCATTGTCTGGACCCCACGGAAGAGGCTATGGCGGATGGCGCTTCAGAAGAGTCGTCCTAGACTTCTTTTTGGAGATTACTACGATCGGTGAGCATCTGGACCTGGAGAGGCCTTCCATGATGCTGAGGAGAGGATCGGACCATGAGAGCCATCAATTATTGTTTGAACCTTTTCGTGTTGGGATCAATCCTTCTCTTTACTCTTTTCTTTGCTAAACCATGATAGACGTGGTTATAGAATCATTAAATTTATGTTCTTTCCTTTTACAAGGGTTTTATTTACTGTATCAATCAATACATCCCACTTCCCTGTGCTTCACCATCATTCTCACCCACGAATCTTGAGATGAGAGAACATTAGCCGACGTATCATTTATACGCTACATTTTGGCGCCTCAACGTTTTTTGTGAATAATATTTAAGATATTATGGACACGGACTCGGGAATTGATGGGTGAAGTTCGTGTGGTGTGATGTATGGATTGATACAGAAATATTATTAATTATATCATAATATTGTTTATGTATATGTGTGCATACATGAGGTCAGCGATCACGCCATTAGAAGGTTGGTAAATATTAATTGTCGTAATTTTTGGCATATTTGTGACATTGTTATTCTTGAAAGAAACGGTAATTATTTTTGCGACACAGGCATTTCCTGGCGTCGGTAACTAAAACTAATGCAAATAAATTTAAATAAATGAAATTAAAATGATTCATGATTTTGACAATAGATGGTGTTGCGTGTACACGATTGTTTGCGTCTCGGATAATTTATAAATAAGTAATTTAATTCTGTTTACAATGGAGATTAACAACATTAACAGTTATTCGAAAGAGGAATTGTCCACTATTTTAGAGGAAAAAGAAATCGTTCCGGAGGCGACTCTTGCGGAAATGCGGGCACAAGCACGTAAATTTAACGCGTCTCTTAAAGAAGTTTTAGGTTCAAATAATAAACCCACGGAATCTCAGGTTACGAATATAACAAATAATTATTATTATTCAACAAGTGGCGAGATAGGAGTTTACAAATGGGATTTGAAATATGACGGAACCTCTGACGTCAGAGATTTCTTGTATAAGATAAAAGAATTGTGTAGAAGCAGGAGAACAAAAATAGAGGATGTTGTCCTCGGATTTGGTGATTTGCTGGAAGGAAAAGCAGCTACATGGTTTCGCTCTATATGTAAAGACAATCTGACGTGGAGAGATCTGCAGCAATTGTTACTAGCGCGTTACGAACGTGAAGATGCACAAGTGCAGGCGTCGCGTAACTTGTACAATATGCGACAATCATCGGACGAGTCGGTAGCAGATTTTGTCGCGAATTTAAAAATAGCTAACTCTAAACTTGTTGACAATTTATCCGAAATGCAATTAGTAAAACTAGCCAAGCATAGTTTATTAAACAAATATGCAAGTGTACTTGCTTCAAGTGACACTTCCGACTTTGATAAATTAGTTGCTGTCTGTGAACAACTAGAAATGTTTACTGCGAAGCCAGCAATAAACAACACGCATAAGGGAAATACTAACACCGCTTATTTTCATAAGAGAATTAATAATCAATCTCCTTCTTCTTCTTTTCCTGGGAATAGAGCCGATTTGAAATGCAATTTTTGTAATATACCGGGGCATACGTGGAATTTTTGTAGGAAGAGAAAATTAGGCAACAATTCTCGTAACAATAGTTCAAAAAACTAAAGTACGGTTTTCACCATCTTGCGTACGAAGATGGGGGGAAATCGGCTGAAGTTTCTGGCAATCTAAGGTGTTCAGGAGCGCAAACGATGGACGCATCTATGCCTCCGGAACACAATAGAAATGACACAAGGCCTCATGTTAATATTGTTATTTCGAATAGAATTTTTTCATGTCTTTTGGACAGCGGTGCTTCTGTAAGTTGTTTTGGTGGAAACACTTACAAATATTTTGTTAATTTAGGATTAAAAATAATTAGTTGTAAATCATTCGTCACAACTGCTGATGGTAAGCGTCAGGATATTATTGGCACAATAGAGGTACCAGTAACTTATAGGGAAACAACGGAAAAAATTATTTTCTTCATAATTCCTTCTCTATCAGCTACGATTATTTTAGGGGTCGACTTTTGGAAACAATTCCAATTAGCTCCGCAATTGTTCCCAAGGGTGGACAGCAGTAATTTGAAGAATACGGTGGGTGAGAGTCGAAAAGTTACTGCAGCCAATTTTCTTACTTCCGGAGATAATCGTAAGCTGCAAAAAATAATTAGACAATTTGAAAACATATCTTTTGAAAAATGCGGATTAGGACTTACGCACCTAGTACAACATCATATCGAGACCACGGGTCAACCGATAAAAAAACGATACTATCCTTTGTCTCCAGCACGTCAACGCCTATTAGAAGCTGAATTGAAAGATATGTTAGCTTTGGGAGTTGTGCGTCCATCACGTTCGGCTTGGTCTAGCCCGGTTCTGTTGGTAACAAAGAAAGACGGTTCTGCGAGATTCTGCCTAGACAGTCGTAAAATTAATGGCGTCATTCGGCGAGATTCATACCCACTACCTTATGTATCTCGGATTGTAGATAAGCTCCGGGGTGCGCGTTTCATCTCTTCTATAGATCTCTCGAAAGCGTTCTGGCAAATTGCTCTAGATGAATCTTCAGCTCCTGTAACGGCATTTGTTGTTCCGGGGTATGGTCTTTATGAGTTTACGCGTATGCCCTTCGGCCTAAAAAATGCACCTAGTGAAGTGCAACGTTTAATTGATAAACTGTTTGGCCCAGAATTTGATGATAACGTATTTGGATATGTAGATGATTTAATATTAATCTCGGAAAATTTTGAATCGCACTTAAAGCTTTTGCAGAAGGTTTTCTATCGTTTAAAAGAAGCCGGACTAACAATAAACTTAAAAAAGAGCGAATTTTGTAAAAAGGAGTTAAAGTATTTGGGATATATTGTAGATTCGGAAGGACTGAGAACAGATCCCATTAAAGTAAAATGCATTAAAAATTACCCGATCCCGAAGAACTCAAAACAAATAAAGGCTTTCATAGGATTATGCGGTTATTATCGTCGTTTCATTAAAGATTTTTCCACGATAGCAGCTCCTCTGACTAAACTTACAGGATCAAGGAAAGGAGTAAGCAATTTTGTATGGTCCAAGGCAGCGAAAAATTCGTTTAACCAATTAAAAGAGGCACTGACAACAGCGCCGGTTATTAACTGTCCTGACTTCAAATTACCATTTGTAATACATTGTGATGCTAGCGCAGTCGGGATAGGCGGTGTATTAACACAAAATTTTAATGGTGAAGAACACCCGGTAAGTTATTTTTCGCGTTGCTTAAACGTTCATGAACGTAATTATGGTGTTACGGAGCGCGAGCTACTTGCGGTTCTAGACTCTGTCACTCATTTCAGACCGTATGTGGAAGGAACACACTTTACTGTAATTACGGACCACTCGAGCCTACAGTGGTTAGTTTCTCTAACAAACCCCACAGGTCGTTTAGCTCGTTGGTCAACTCGTCTTTCTCAATTTTCTTTCGACGTTGTTCATAGAAAAGGTAAACTAAATACGGTACCGGACGCACTGTCGCGCATGGAGGTAGCATTAGTGACATCAACGGATATACCTACCACGATTCATTTAACAAACGATAAATGGTACAACACATTATTTACAAACTGTAAAAATTCACCCCACGTTTTGTCAATTTTCAAATTAGGGGTAATGATCTCTTTAGGCATAGCAAAACTCGTTTCGCTCTTTGTGAAGATACGGCGTGGAAGCTGGTTGTTCCTTTTGAAAAGCGAACCGAAATATTAAAACAAGAACACGAAGCGGATCTTTCTTGCCATCCGGGAGTATTTCGAACTTACAAAAAGGTGCATTTACATTTTTATTGGCCAGGAATGTACCAGGATGTTAAGAATTTTGTTAATCGATGTAAGACATGCAAAGCACATAAAATCAATACATCTGCGCCAGCGGGCATCTCTTCAAATCCTAAGATTGTAACCAGACCCATGCAAATGCTTTCAATAGACTTAGTCGGTCCACTGCCACGTAGTTACTCTGGGTTTATGTATATATTGTCAATCGTAGATGTGTTCTCTAAATATACCTGGATTTTTTCCGCTTAGAAATGCTACCACAAAAAGTATTGTAAAAAATGTAGAACAGCACATTTTTCTTGTTCATGGCGTTCCACAAACATTTGTATGCGACAACGGTAAACAATTTATATCTAAAGAATTTAAACAGTTACTGTCTGATTATAATGTGCCTCCACCTTTTTACAACGCATTTTACACACCTCAAAACAATGTCGTCGAACGCTATAACCAAACAATAGGTACAGCACTGTCTATTTTGTCCGAGTCTGACCAGCGTAATTGGTCCAGATTTCTGCCACATATTCAGTCAGCCCTAAATAATTCGGTAAATTTTGCAACAGGTTATACGCCTTTCTTCTTGATGCACGGTCGTGAACAGGTCATTAATGGTAATTTTCACAAAAATTATGTCTCGACAGGCGTATCGGACTCAAGTCTAGAAGAATCGAGAGAAAACTTTGCTAAGAAATTAGAGGACTTGGCTCCTATATATGAAAAAGTTTCAGAGGCTCTGTTACAGGCTTATAGAAAGAATGCAAAGCATTATAATTTACGTCGCAAATCGGTAAATTATGAGGTGGGAGATATTGTGTGGCGGAAAAATTTTGTCCAGTCCAGTGGACCCAATTTCTTTTCGCATAAATTAGCTCCGAGGTTTGTACAAAATGTTGTTAAAACCAAAGTCTCTAACTTAGTTTATACCCTTGCGGATATGCAAGGCAAAGTAGTAGGTAATTTTCATGTTAAGGATATAGTTCGTTTAGATTAAGTATTAGGTTAATTTTCTTGTAAGAAGCCAGTGTGGTAGCATGTGGGACTACCAACCCTTCATGTCGCTTCACTTGTTTCTTTAAAGGTGTTATTGTGGTCACATGTACTGGAGTTTGGTACCTTCAATACAGGTGCTCAGAATAAACACAAATTCTAATTTATTGATGATATTTTTTTGACACTTATCCTCATTAGACTAGAATAGAAACATATTATTTGTTTCTCTGATCTTTTAGATCAGTGGCGCCCTAACAAAATAAACAACAAAAAAAAAAACAGGGATTGATTTTTTTTTGTGGTTTTTATAATAATTTTGATTATTTTTTTACATAGGTACATACCAATAGTGTACCTCGAAAATTAAACTTAAGAATTTTCATGATATATACATATATATCGGATATTATTGTTGTCGCTACGGTATATCGGTTAATTACCTCTAATAATTCCGAATACTCTAAATGAAAGTTAAATCGGTTACCGGTCTGATGGTGTGTTACCTGACAATATGTATATATTTATAGTAGGTATTCTTTGTATTTAATTTGTTTAGCCGTAGGTAAAATTATGCTTTTGGAGTGCACCGGAGTAAAAGTTAAATTAGAATTTTTGGAGATTACTACAACACACTCGAAAAGGATAGTTAATATATTCTGTCTGGGAGATTTTGAGCTAATTTCTTTCACACAGATAATAAAATAGTTTTAATTGTTAATTAGTAACTATAATGTTTAATGTATATTCTAAGTTTATAATTATGTCTAAAGTAAGTTGGTATCTCTTTCCTTAAAGAATATAGTATAGACATTTAGAAAGTATGATTTTTTTGTAATAATATTAGTATTAAGTATCAAGTGTAGTACTGCTAATGCATGCACACAACAAACAAATATTTACCAATTTGGAGTAAACATCTTCTGCCTCCTTGAACAGGAGAAGATGATTAGTAGATAGTTTAGATCTAGTAATACCACTGTTTATAATATGTTGATAAGTATTTTTTAAGTTGATTTGTCCAATAGGTTTAGTAAATATGTACTATTTTTACACTGCTAACACCAGCGTAAATTTATCAAGTATTTTGGTGTATCCAGTGTCGATTTTTGAAAAAAAAAAAAAATCGAGCACCAATTTGAAAAGATAGGAAGATGTAAAATTTCGAGAGAAATTGTACTTTGCAAGTTTATATATATAGATATTGACAAATGTACTTGTTTGAAACCACACGAATAGATAGGTATTGTAACATGTAAACACTCATCTTTATACTATTTAGCAATGGCTAAATGACAACCAAATAGTTCTATAACTATACGACGAGGAAAATTTTTGGAGGTGAATACGCAAACTATCCAATGGATATTGGTATACTGTGTCTAATTCTTTAGATACATATAAAAAAAAAAAAAAAACCCTGTTGAAACTGCATGGTAATTGTAATTTTTTTGTTAAGAGGAAGAGAGGATTAGTTAAGTAGGGTATTATTAATAATAAAAATAATTTTTTGAAAATTTTGAAGTGGGAGCTTGAGTTCTCCAAACCTCACAAGTGTTAACCTAGAGAAATTGACTCTCATAAAGTGAGGAAGTGTTTGGTTCATGTAACTTGTTTATTTTTATTTATTTTAGAAGTTGCTTGAGGATTATAAGTATGAAGTGTTTCCTTGCTTTTCGGTTATGCTTAACCACCAATGTATCACAACTTGATTTTTTTTGTGTATTGTCATACTAAGATATACCATTTTGTTTGTCAATTTTGACTTTTGTTTTATATTGGTTGTTACTTGTTTTCTTTGTTTTCAGTTTTTTCTGTAATTGAAAAGAGTAGAGAGGAAGGTTAGGTCAAATTTTACTTCACTTCGCGGCATAAAATTTTTACGGGGAAGCGGGGAATTGTAACGTAAATACTGACCCCGAGTCTATGATTGGGATAATTGTCTACGGAAGAGATTGGTGAGAGGATGTCTATGGGAGACGGCAGACGGAAGGGAGCAACTCAACATGGCGGGCGACATAACCTGACTGGAGCGGTCGTGATCGACGTGTGTTTGTTGGGAGAGATTATGTTTTGATTTTCTATTTTGTTTGACGTCGGAGGGCGTCTACAAAATTTGCCCGAAGTGGGTGTGTTATTTGTTTTATTGATTGATCGATGGCCGGATTGTGAGGCGATGAAGCCAAACCGCGCGTGCCTGCTGCTGTGGTGAAAATCTCGGAAGAAGTGATGAGCGGACCAAAAAGGACATAAGGTAGCATCTGCATATTCCATTGTCTGGACCCCACGGAAGAGGCTATGGCGGATGGCGCTTCAGAAGAGTCGTCCTAGACTTCTTTTTGGAGATTACTACGATCGGTGAGCATCTGGACCTGGACAGGCCTTCCATGATGCTGAGGAGAGGAGTCGGACCATGAGAGCCATCAATTATTGTTTGAACCTTTTCGTGTTGGGATCAATCCTTCTCTTTACTTTTTTCTTTGCTAAACCATGATAGATGTGGTTATAGAATCATTAAATTTATGTTCTTTCCTTTTACAAGGGTTTTATTTACTGTATCAATCAATACATCCCACTTCCCTGTGCTTCACCATCATTCTCACCCACGAATCTTGAGATGAGAGAACATTAGCCGTCGTATCATTATTACGCTACAAAATGTCTATGGGAGACATCCGACGGAAGAGAGAGCAGCGAAGACAAGATGGCGCCAGACGTGACTTGACAAGGCGGACAGAGCCGGTAGTTTTAAGAAAGGGAGTGATATGTTTTTAAATTGTGTTGTGATATACATCTGCGCCAACGAGCGTTTCAACACCATATACCCGAAGTGGGTAGGATGGCAATATAATTATGGATGGTGACTTGGAGGGACAAAAATCCATCTGCGCGTGCAGGAGCGCTGGATTTTAAATAAAACCATACCAATGATGACCGAGAAATAACGTCGTTTGTACGGAGCGAAAGGTTCCATCTTCTCGTATGTACTGGATTCCACGGATGAAGTTTGCTGTGGCGGATGGCGCTGCCGTGAGACGTCCCAGATCTCGCGGATGGTGTATGGAGGAATCGGAAATCATCGGGACAAGCGTGGCCCTCCCTGGTGCAGAAGACGACATGCCGTCCACAAGAGCCATCCTAATTAATTTGCCATCCGTGTCTCTGCACTAAGTGAAAAATATTATTTTCCCAACAAAACTTAAAATAATAACAATAGCGATGTACGTTACGGCAGTTATTTTAGAGAAAACACTGAAAACGATAATCTCTCTAAATAAACATTCGGCTAAAAGACTAAATTAAATTAGAAACAAAATTACCAATAATGATCTAACTATAATGAAAGCCGACAAAGGTAACTCAATCGCAATACTTGATAGATTAGATTACATAAATAAGTTGGACGACTTCTTGTTACCAGAAGATTTTGACATTTTAACTAAAGATTCAACTAATAAAATTATCAATAATGTCAACATCCTTATAAACCACCACCAAATGATTAGGGTTATGAACCCAAGAGCCTCAGCTCTAAATGGCCAACCTAAACCCTAAAAGAAAATATTCCTATAAGACCTGTCGTATAACTTTTATTAATGCTCCTAAAACAAACTTGGTGGCAAAATTTAAATTCGTCTTAAAAAATATACTAATTTTAACGTTACAGAGTCAAAAACTCAACAGACCTAGTTAATAAAATTTAAAAATTAATTTTCCATATAAAAACAGCTGATAGCTATCTAATAGGAAGGCAAAATTGATCTAAGAAATAAGAAATACTTGTAAGCAACAATTAACTGTAGCAGTGTGTTATAATTTTAAATTGTTGTAGATTAAATGAGAAATGGCAGGTCTTGGAGAGGAGTCGTGTTGTAAACACCCGGCATCGCCAATATTTGCAGACTCCCAGGTCTCGTTTCATCCCGATCTTGTTCTGCTATAATTTTAAATTCCCTAATTTTATACTGTTTAGGTTAAGCAACATTAGTGGGCGGGTTGTACCCGCCTGTGCTGTATACCTAAGCATTCTGCTAGCCGCACGATGGGCGTGATTCGAGAAGCAGCGCACCCATTCTTATATTCTTATATATAATAGCTTGGCTGCGTTAATACGCTAGAATCAATAAGGTGCTTTATTCCGAAGAAAAAAAGAATATAAACATGGTTAACACGCATTAATTTGCATCACAAAATGCAACTAGTCAGTCTCTCCTCTCCTCAAGATGAATTATTTCCCCCATTAGTCCACCCAGCTAACCTAAACTGGAGTACTCGCATGATGGAGCAATGGAATATTGCTACCCATTTGCCTACGAATCTGCTTACTCCCTAGTTACTAGGCGTAAACAAACCCGCGCCAACTCAGGCGGCTCCCTGACCCCGGTAAATTCTCCCTATTAATACTTCTAATAGATTCAACTCACTAAGGACATCACCTCCCGTAGCTCGCTCTTTCTCAACACAAGAGGATCAGCCCTCAGCATTCCCTGCCAAAGCAGAAGAGCCTTCTGTTAATGAAGATGCGCTACGCAAATTTGCGCGTATCTCCCTAATAGTCCTTCATAAGAAAACCGAGACGTCGGCCCTGCTGCGCCCTCGATAGAATAAGGGAATCGCCTTCTTCACGAAGAATATGGGGAACGGGCTCCATATAATCACTAAAATGCCGCCAAACAATCACGCTGTCAGTAGGAACTTATTTTCAAGAAAGGCAGAGTTCCAATCTTTCAGGCTCCCTGACGAAAAACCACTAAGAGTAGTCTTATCTGGAGGATATCTCTAAAAAGAAATCAAGGACAAGCTGATCCGCATGCACCCAGTAGTTTTTGTCCACCGCATGAAATAAGGAAGGTATTAGAAAACCCTGACGAAAATGAAGTAAGGAAAGAGATTTTCAATATACTAAGATAAATCTTCCGTCCGGGGATTCAAGTCAAATCACTGATATTCAGCAACGTGCTGTCATGGCCATGGCAGCGAACGTTGCCTAAATTGTGCTGGCCCGCACCGTTCATCCGAAAGCATTACGGATAAAAAACACTAGCCAAGTGTGCGACAAAGCCTATATAGACACTATGCGACAAAGCCTATACGGCCAACTATGGAGGATGCTCTGCCAGACCCCAAAACTTAAACTTCACCGAAATCAACGGAATTATGACAACAGTAGGTAACAGTACCGGTAAAATAACTATAATGATAACAACCATCATCAGCAAAAATACGATAACGGTGCTAATAATTTTGTTATTAACGTTTTTGATTAATTAATTACTTTCTTTAATCATTTTTTGTTCATGTATACAATTTGTCTGTTGTGTTCTAATTTTTATCATTTGTTTATACTTGACATTATTATTTTTAGTATTACTCCTGATGAAGAAAGCATCGCTTCCGAAACGTAGATATCTATATTAACAAAGTTGTGAATACAAAGTATATTATTTAATTAATTTTTCATCTAAATTGTTTAAATAGAGAAGTGCGAAATGCCCTCAGCGAATTTCGTAATGTTTGTTAACCCGATTTCATCTCATCTCTAGAAGATGACAAAACAGCGTACTGGAAGTTCTCAAAAACAATCAGTAACATATGAAAAAATCTCACCGATACAAGACTTCAACGGAAAAGTTTACTCCGCTGAAGACAAAACCGAAGCCTTCGCAGATAGCCTCGAAACTCAATTCACTCCAAACACAAACCGCGATGACCCAGCATTCGTATTAAAGGTGGATTCACAAGTAGAAGCAATCTTTAAATTAGCTCCCGAAGATCCCCGATGAGGTGTACAAATCCTAAAGAAATAACTAACATTATCAAAAAGCTTTAAAAAAAGCGGCTGGTCCTGACGGCATTTCAAAGAAATTTTTTAAATATCTTCCGACTAAAGGCATCTAGCTATGACAGTCATCTGCAACGCCTCACTTCAACTGCATTGCTTTCCAAAGGATTTCAAAGAAGCTGACGTAATTTTAATTTCCAAACCAGGCAAGGACCCACTACTAACGGAGAATCACCGACCAATTAGCCTCTTTCCATGCCTAGGTAAAATTGTGGAAAAAAATAATCCTAGTACGTTTAAACTCGTTCACAGGACAGTAAATAATTTTTAGGCTTTCAACATGATTTCCGAGAAGGTCATTCCACCCCTTATCAACTTCGTGTTGTAGAACACATCACGGAGGATTTCATTATCATGGCTATCAATAGACATGGCCGAAACGCCCCCCTTTCATTAGGCTTTTCGGGAAAAAGTTCCACGAGAAAAGTTATTCAAATATCTCGGCGTAACGCTAGATTCAAACCGGAAGAAACATATGTTATAAATAAAAAAATCAAGTCGTTTATCAACGGACAACAAACTACTTCCATACAAATCTACCATCAGATCAGACTTCGCCTACGCATGCCCCACCTGGGGGTATGCTGCTCCCACTAACAAAAAAAACTTCAAAACAAAACCATTAGACTCGCGTTAAATGTGCCTAAATTGAGTAGAATCTCAACTATCCATTATGATTCCAACATTCCGTTAATAAAGGATTTTATTGTCACGCAGGCTACCAAGTTCTACGCCGGTGTAGCCAGACACGCAAATACTACGATTAATACTCTCGCTAAAAATAGCGAGAACGACACATTTAAATTTAATAAACTAAATAATATCCTTCGTAAGGAATAAAAACCTGCTCACAGCCGCAGTATGGTTTTAGTTATCATTCAAAAGTCAGTAAACCCATGTTTAGGAACTCTGTAAACAAATAAAGTCAAAGTCAAAAGATTAATTGATTATCCTTTAGTTTGTTTTCGTATCTGTTAAATTAATAAAACATTGCATTCTCACTTGATCATGATTACTAAATCTGGTAATCAAAGCTTATGTCTTTATTTTATCAAGTATTAATTGTATTTTTTCTAGACACCTGTTGGACCAATTCTTAGTCATATTTAGTAGCTTAACTTAGCTTAGAAAACTTATCCGGGAGCCCGGTTAATGTTTGTGGGCAAACATTTGGAGGCGAAGGGGGAGAATACTAGGAAATTATTTATTCATGATGAATAAACATTTCCCTAATAAAATGATACTTAATACATATATATCGGATTGTTAAATATTTCAGTTCAGTTCAGCCGCTGTGCGGGACAATCTATATTCCTTTGCTCCGTGCCGTTTCGCGAATAACTCCGCTGTTTCGTCGCGTACCGAAGTAATTCTTTCTCAGTGCACTTATAGTGTACTGTTCGATATTTTTTGATAGTTTTCGTTGCTAAATTCAATAGTTTAAGTTTATCTTACGTTTTAGTTTTTGTGCCATCCCCCCTCCCGGGGAGGTTCACCAGTGTTCATTTTTTCCCATGGTGCGTAATTTAATCATTCCTATAGACTTTTTTATTAGATTTAAGTATACATATCCCTGTGATTTTGATTTTCAAAAGCAGTTTTTTTTTCGAACTAATTTTATAATACTAAACTAATCTTTTTTAAATAAAAACTTTGTGCCAAATTATAGAAAATTTTACGGGCTATCGCCCAACACTTTCGTTTTTCTGGTCACTCGCCAGTAAGTGTGCGTTTTTTATACTCTATTAAGAATATTCCCACAGTAATTGTTAGAAAGTGGACTCGCCCAAAGTGAGAGGTGTCGGTAAAATTTGCCGACGTAGCTTTCGACCGGCGTTCGAATTTCGTGTTGACATTAAGTGAACAATAGAGTGAGTAAGTGATAGTGTTTCGAAGACAGGATATTTAAGTAGTCTTCTTCCCCACTTTTATTCGCCATTTGCCATCGGCCATACTTAAATTCCCACTTATCCCTTATTTCCCCCATTTATCCCTTTTTTCCCCATTTATCCCTTATTTTCCCTCTTTTTTTTTTACTTTATGTGGGAAGATATCCCCTATCGTTTTTTTTTTTTTTTTACTCGAACATACGTCACTCGTGACGATCCACCAAACTACAAATGGATTCAGAGGATGAAGACGCGAACTACCTCACCCAGGATAAAATCCTGGATAGGCTGTTGGCCAAAGAAGACCCTAACGCATTAATCAAGAGACTGCAAGCGGAGCGCGCTCACAGGGAGTCACCCTCGAGATCCTTTGCATGCATCGAAAGGATGAAGAGGCAGAGGGATCAACCTGGCCCCTCCGGACAACCTACATCGCCACCAGAAACCACGAGCATTTGCACGGCAATGCTTGCCGCTGAGACAATTCGTCCTACGCTTTCAATTTCAGGAGACACCAGGCAGGCAGGAGCAGCAACACAAGCATCCCAACTAGGAGAACACGAAAAGGTCGCGTATGGAGGAGATACCGGCTATCGAAGATAACTGTCTTAATGTGTTTTGGGACAAGATCTCGAGCATCACGGAAATTATCCGTTCTAGTAAGAATAAGACAAAAACACAATCCAGGTAAGCCTTGACCTTATTGGTCACGAACTTGTCAAACTTGCACTTGACCTGGCAGTGGCCAAAACTAGGGCTGCAACCCTGAATGAATTCATGGAGGCTCAGAGAGGTTTTTCCGAGAAATTGGATTCACTTGTCAAACGAGCACCCACAACCGTGGCTGCACACGTCCCAATGGGGCAACGTAGGTCATACGCTAGTGCTGCCTCAGGTCCCCCTCCCTCTGGAATCCTTGTTATGGATGGCCTTGAAAGAGCTCTTCCACCGCTCCAGCCAACAGTGTTGTTCTACCCAACTGTGCCGGAAGGTAAAACTTCGGATGAGACCCAAAAGGAGCTCATGAAGGTTTTGGACCCATCAAAAGATGGGTTTCAAGCTGTCCGCACGCGTAAACTAAAGGGAGGAGGTCTTATGGTTCAGACTTCCAACACGGCTGGTCTAGACAACATTAAGAAGGCGTCGGCTAAAATCGCAGCCAGCGGTCTCAAGATGGTGCACCCCCAGGGCAATCTCCCAAAGATTGTTATTTACGATATACCGAAGGGCGAACCTGCAGCGGGCCGAGAACTGTTCACGGAAATTTACACCAACAATATAACAGGTAAGTCAACGCTCTCCCTAGAGGACCACCTCCGGATGATGCGTCGTGTGTCTTTGTTCGGGAAAAGGGATTGACAGCGGCCTCTGCTTTCTTGGATGGAATGCCTGCCGCGTGCGCGACTACCTAGGGGCCACTAGGTGTTTTAAATGTCATTTATATGGTCACGTCAGTAAGTTTTGCACCATGACAAGTAATACGTGCCGCCACTGCGCCGCAACCGGCCACGACATCGAGGATTGTCCCAAGAAAGCCGACGCCGCTGTCTGCGCTACCTGCAAGCGCTTTAATAAACCATCTAACCACCCAACAGGTGACAGATCGTGCCCGGCCCACCACGCTAATATAGAGGCCCAAGTCCGTAAAACCGATTATGGCAGGCGCTAACTCCCTTACAATTGGCCAAGTAAATCTGCAGCGCTCTCGAGAGGCAACCCTTGAGTCTCAACGATTAATGGCCGATTTGGACCTCAGCATTATTTTGATTCAGGAGCAGTATCTCCGGCAAGGCAAGACAGCTGGTATAGATTCTCCAGGGGAGGTACTCGAAGTAGGGAAATCCCAGGGTGCGGGTGTCCTGATCAACACTTCGGTGATCAGCCCCCTCTTTCCCGGGGGACTCTCGAACGAGTACCAAACCTGCGTATCGATAATCTTCGGTGATATCGAGATTGTTTTCGTATCCGTCTACTTTAAATATGGAAATCCCGTCGGACCACACATCCTTAGCCTGACGCGCGCTCTCAACGTTCTGAAGGGGCGTAACATAATTATAGGGGGGGATTTCAACGCGCGCTCCTCTCTGTGGTACGATAATAACGAAAATAGGACGGAAAGATCAGACGCCGTCGAGGACCTCATCTCTGCGCAAGGTCTTTTCATCATCAATGAACCGGGATACCCTTCAACGTTTTCTGGCACCGGAGGGGAGAGCAACATTGACTTAACTCTTTGCTCTGGGTCAATTGTGGCTAAGATGTCTAACTGGATGGTCCACGAACGCGCTCTTGTAAGTGACCACAGGCTCATCACTTTCTCCCTAGGAGTTAAAATTGATGAAATACCTCGCACAAACTGGCACTTCAAAACACAACAAGCGGATTGGGATAAATTTGGTAGGACACTGCGCGATAATTTAAGGGGCTTTTATGCATTGGCTGCTAGTGATCCTGATAAATTGATAAAAATTTTCAACGCGGCGGTGGTATCAGCTGCAGATTCCTCCTTGGGAAGATCAAACCCAAAGAGGAAAATAAAGACGCCGTGGTGGTCAAATGAGCTGACTTTGTTGAAGGGCGCGTATAAGAGGGCCTATAGGAGCCTTGGAGTTGCCAAACGGGCTACGTGTACCCCTGACAAGGAGGCGTTCTTAATGGCTAAACTGAGAAGCTCCCGTAGTGCCTATAGAATAGGTGTCTGCTTAGCAAAACGAGCTTCCTGGAGAGAATGGGTAAAAGAGGTGGGAAATTCAAATCCTTGGGAAGTTTACAGCGCACTCCAAAAAACGCGAAAATGGAATACTAATATAATAATAAGCATAATTTATTATATTAATCGTTTGTTTTATGGCTAAAAGAGTATGCATTTGCACTCATGCAAAATACAGATGAACTTGTAGTTTAATAGAATGGAAGAAGGAGGCATTAATCTGACGATCCTGCTGTTAAATTTGTTGTATTATAATAAGCTACTGATTTACCTCTTAGTTTTCCCTCCCAGGACTAACACATTTTAATGAGCTTAATTTTAATTCCGCCTTCATCAACTGTCTTGCAGACATCAGGAGATACTCCGCCGAGCCAACTGTATTCCCAATAGAGCTCTCGCATTTGGCTGCTTCTAAATAGCATATTCCAGCAAACGGGGGCTGCTCAGCCAATTCACATTGTACAGCTAAATTGCTAAATTCCTCGGTGGCTTCAGATATATTTGGTTTTCTCATAAATCACCTGTAAAGTTGAAAAACTTTTGGGTTTGTTCTTATTTAAATAATACAATAATGAACCAAAATCCTTATGAACAAACTTTTTCAGATTATTTTCGATGGCAGTGTATTTTTCTAGAAACTCTGGGCCCAAGTCTGTAGACATTTTGGTTTTATACGTATTCAAACATTTAATAGAAATAATTTCGTTGGATGTTTTGACAAGTCACTTGTCAGTGGTTAGAACTGTCAAATTAAAGTGCTGCCAGAAATAAATAATTTGGGTACCCACTCAATAGTCATATCAACTGATTTATGGGGGTTTGTTGTTTCACTTCTCAAATTCTTGATAATGTTCTCAACTTTTTAGCTGCCTGATCATCACACCACTAATTAGGCAGAGAGGATAGAATGTTATAGAACTCTGTCTTGGCACACATTTCTTGCTTCATTAACATTAACATATTATTATATTGTCTCCTAATTACCAACCGTGATGTATGGCAGTGAGGCATGGAATTGGCAGAGGAAGGATGAAAGTAAACTGAATGCCCTAGAAATGAGATCTCTGAGACGAATGTGTGGTAAAACCATGTATGATCGCGTGAAAAATATTGAAATTCGTAAAGAATGTAAGGCTGATGTAAGCGTAATGAGTAAGATTAAGAAAGGGACGCTTAGATGGATTGGGCATGTGGAGCGAATGAACGAAGAAAGGAGTGTAAGAAGAATGTATGACGCGAATATGGTTGGAAGAAGAAGCCGGGGACGCCCGAGGAAGACATGGCACGATCAAGTGAATCAAATACTTGAGTCGGGCCATGTAAGAAGTCGGAATAATATAAGAGAATGTATGAATGTGAATGTAGCAAGAAGTGTATTCCAAGATCGAGTTGGTTGACGGCCCGTCCTCTCTGCCTACCCCTGCGGAGAAACGGCGTGATGGTTAGTTAGTTAGTTAGTCTCCTAATTACTTTTGTAGTACATCCCGACTCTCGATGTGAATCGACCCTGATTCACTTTATCGCGACAATCTATCTCCTTAGATTGTCTTTGAGATCTTCATCCATTCATTAACCGTCATAATTGCTTATGCAACCCTTTTTTATTTATATGTTAACATTTAACGGTTTTGCGAATGGGCAGTACCGAGAGTAGCTTTAGCTTTGTAATGGGTCGGTACCTACTTATAATTGAAATACAGTATAATCCCTATTTTACGTTTTTTATGTTTTATATCGGATAGGATTTTTTGAATAATTTTGTTTTTAATATCCGTTTGAACTCTGATAAATTTGGATGTTAGCAATATTTGGGGGAAGCTTATTCCAGATGACCGGGCCGGATATACGAAAAGCGCGATCATAGTACACGGGTTTATTTGACCGAGAGGGTTTAACTAATCGGTTAGCAGCATTCAAATCTGCTGACCTCAAAGAAAGTTGTCTATCACCTGGGTCTTGTCTAACACATGGTTCAGATATTTATTTATTTATTTGTAAGAAAAAAACAGCTTTTAGTACAGATTTATATACAAAGGAAGTTTTACAAAAGGTAAGCCAGCAAAGTTTCTTATGCTAAAAGTGGTTAAGAAAGTATGTTTTATTACAAAAAACAAAATATGAATAAAAGGAGGAGAGGAAGAGGAAGATAGGATCGGGACAGGAGATGCTCTCGATACATTTTACAGGTGTATATCACAATTTGTGGTCGTACGTATTATTGCGGTTCGATATTTAGAGAGGGTATTGTGAAGAATGTCGATATTGTGTAATTGTGCATTATATTGCGCACAAATACGGGGAATTGGAGAATTTATCCTGAGATTGGTCCTGCATGCGGGCAAATAAAAAAAATCGGTTTGTCGGGTTGTTCTTGATGGTATGTGAAAGTTTATAAAGTTAATGAGTTCTGGCGAGTCCAGGCTATTATTAATAATTTTAAATAACAAGATTTGATCAAATATTAAGCGTCGCGTTTGAAGCGTGATAAAGTTATGGAATTTCAAGGATTCGGTATTATTTGCAAAGTGTAAGTTAAATTTATAATTTATATGCTTAGAGAATTTGCGTTGAATGCTTTCGATTCTCTCAATATGGTTTTGGTATAATGGTGTCCATATCGGTGTGCAATATTCTAAGTGAGGGCGGATATACGCTGTGTAAAGGGAGTAAAGAGTCTTTATGTTGCGAAAAGTTTTTGTAATACGAATTATGAATCCAAGTATTTTATTGGCTTTTGTGATAATCTCGTTAGATTGTTTAATAAAATTTAGTTTCACATCCAGTATTACCACAAGGTCTCGAATTGATTCTACTTCTGCGATATGTGTTTCGTTTAAAGTGTAATTATAATGAATTTTCTTTTTGTTACGTGTGAATGATAATTTGTTACACTTTGAAATATTAATAACTAATTTGTTTATTTTGCAGTACACAAAAAGACGATTGAGGTCATCTTGAAGTTTGATGCAGTCATTGATTGATTTGACAATTAAATATTTTTTTTATCATCTGCGTATGCTAGATAATTGGCATGTAAAAAACATTTGTGGATATCATAAATATAAACATTAAATAATAGTGGCCCTAGGTGAGAACCTTGAGGTACACCGGAGGGCTCGATAAAAAAGTTAGACTTAGTTCCCTCTATTGATACACATTGAAGTCTGCTCTGGAGATATGAAGTGAGCCACCGAAGTAAGTCACCGTGAATGCCTATTTGATATAATTTTTTAATAAGAATGGAATGGTTAACCTTATCGAAAGCCTTAGAGTAATCTGTGTAGATAACATCGACTTGATTTCTACTATCCATATTGCTCGTTAGATACTCCGTAAAGTTTACAAAATTTGTTAGTACCGATCTTTTTCGTACAAATCCATGTTGTTGGTTTTGTATGTTACAAACAATGGTTGTATAGATTTGATCGTAGATAATGCGTTCAAAAAGTTTACTAAATACGGAGAGTATTGAGATTGGGCGGTAATTCTCAACGTTACTCTTTGAACCTGTTTTATGAATGGGGATTATGATTACTTCCTTAAATTTCTTTGGAAATTTTCCTACCTTTAGAGACATTGTAAATATGTTAGTAAAAGGGTAAGTAAGATTTTGGGCACATTTTGAAACAAAGTATGGCGAGATACCATCACTGCCAGCACCCTTATTAACGTCCAAATTCTTCAGGTATTTGTAGATTAGTGACTTATGAATTTGTACGTCCCCGATCGGGTTACGATTATTCTCACAAGTAGAACTATCCGTTACACTGGGGTCATTCGTGCCTATATCGCTTACATAGGTGGACTGGAAGTGTTTAGAGAATAATTGACACACTTGATGAGCGCCGGTACCAGGCTCGTCTTTAAGGTACATAACTTGTGGGATGCCATTTCTTTTATTTTTGCTTTTTGCGTAATTCCAGAGTTGCTTATTATTTATTTGAATATTAGATTCTACTGAACTGATGTATTGATTATAGCAATGTTTCTGTAAGTTTTTTTGCTGACTACGTTTTAAAGCGAACTCTATGTAAACAACCGGGTTATTAAAGAATTTTCATTTTTTGTGAAGTTTTTGTTTCTCTTTGATGATTTGTATTAGGGCAGCCGAGTACCAAGAAGGAAATTTTTCTTTTTGATAAAACGTTTAGGGACAAACTGGTTGATGATATTGTTTAATATTTCATAAAAAGTATCAACTGCTTCATCAACGTTAGTATTTACGTGAGTAAATGACCAGTCTGTCGTAGATAGTTGTAGGTTAATTAAATCATAATCAGCTTTTTCAAACTGTAATTTTTTTTTGGGTGGGGCGTTAATAGTTGGAAGTGTGTCGATCCGTAGTGTAATTTTAAGATATATAGGCTGGTGCCTTTCAATGGAGTGCTTTGAAGGTTGTTAAGCAAATCTTGAATTCTATTCTTTCAGGGCATCGAAGCCAATGAATGCGATCCCTTAGAAGTGGAGTTATGTGGCAATATTTAGGCTCACCATATATCATTCTCTGGATCCTGTTGAGTTGTTTCTGGGGGAGACCAGCATATGCACTATTACAGTAGTTCATAAGTGAGACAACAAAATAATTTATTAGTGTTTTAGCTGTATCAGAGGGTATAGTAGTCCTTGAATGCCCGAATTATTCCTAAATCCAGGGGTTGCAGTTCACTTGTACAGTTAGGGGGAAAAAATGCCAACTGAATGTTTCTGAAAGTCAAGTTTGTGGGGTGAGGTGGGCACCTATCGAGGAATAGCAATATTTTTCCATGTTTTACTCCCATCAAATCGTCTAATGCAGTAATCTGTTTTTCAAATAAGATTGATGTCATCCAGGCTTTTTTATTGGCTGCATATTTTGTCGGCAATGTCCTGACATTTTTGAAGCAGCGGGGTTTTGCAAACTTCCCAATCACTAACGGGGGAAGCTTCTCACTGCCATCTGAATTTGTAATCAAGAGAATAGTGAGACGAACCTTGCTTAATTTTCCTCCGAGACAGGCTTCACCCTTGAAGCTGAAAGTCTTACAAAGTAGAACATTGAATAACACCCCAGTCTCATCGGCATTGAAAATATCTCTGGCAGCGTAGTCTGCAATTAATGTAGGCACATTTGTCTGCTTCCAATCTCCAGCAATGTCCAAATCAACACTTTGTGATTCTCTGCAAATTGATCTGTAGACCACATTGTGCCTCTTCATAAAACGATCTATCCATCTATTTGATACAGTAAATCCTTTAATATTTAGTCGATTCGCGATGCGCAGCGCCTTTTCACCAATGATTGTATCGCCGACGGGAATATTACTGTCCCGCGCACTGACAAACCATTCTTTTAAAATCTCCTCCATTTTTTCGTACTTCGACGCTTTGATGTACCTACGTTTTTTGACCCCGGGTCCACATTGAATAACGCTTTTTTCAATACATTCACGGTTTTCGATGATTGTGGCCAAAGTAACGGCCAACGTTTGTCGGGGCAGTTCGACAGGTTGACAAAAGGAATCCTTCGATATTATTTATTTTATAAACGTCTATAATAACAATTGGATAATTTGTACAGCACCGTTATAGATATTTTTTTCTAAATATTAACTACATTATTTACTAGGGGTACATTAGAAAACATTGATAACTAAAAAAAAAAACATTATTGTCTGAAAGAAAAACATAACTGATAAAATAAATTATGGAGAAGTAAACAAAAAATAGAAATGTAATTCTCGAACTTAGATGAATTAGAATTAAACAGTGAAGATACGTTACTAAAACAAAGTTTCACTGAACTGAGTCCAATGGACACACTTGAGACTTACTGCGCTTAGTATCGCACACACATTCAAACGGTCAAACAAGCTGTCACCAGCTGCCACAAACATATATTGTATAAAACATATATTACTTTCAAATACATATATTATTACCCTTTTCACAAGCGTTGTTAAGCTTTAAAACCGAAAACACGAACGTTCCACATTTTTTTGCGATTAGTGTGAATATAACGTGTCATTGGAATCTAATAAAAAAATGTAATAATCTCGAATCAGATCTAAATCTACACAATAAACTAAAATAACCTAAATAAGGCACGCTTACAATAAATAATATTTTTGAAACAAGAATTTCCTCTTTCCTTAAAGCTTGGAAAATCAAATCAATTATTGTACCCGAGCAAGGCCGGGTACAAATCAGCTAGTATATATATAAAGTTAAAATATTATAACTGTCACAACGACTAATCAAATTTTATTTTTTATCATAAACAAAAAGGAACTAGGGATATGGAGAAGCCTGGCTGGAATTAAAATAAAAATGGTACCTACCTAGAAAAAGAAAACAAAATCCTGCGGCACAATTCCAACCGGCATCATCAATCGGAATTACATATTATACCTTGTAGTTTTTTTAATATAATATAATAAAAATATCAACATTACAAAAACATTGATATTACAAAAATATAAATATCAGAAATATCGGCAAGGATTAAATAAATTGAGAAATAAAAAAAATAAAAAAAATAATATAAATAAAAGAGCAGTACAGGTTGGTTACAATGAGGATAGACTTAATATAATAGTATAAATACAGCAGATATCGAGGAGCTATACAACCAAGGAGATCGTCATATTTTTACCATCAATACGCAAGGTTACTTTCCAAAAGCCAACACTTTAACATCAGTGAGAATTTAATCAGAGAGCAATTGTTTTTAAATTCGTACAGCAATTTGTTAAATATAAATGGAACAATGTATTCAAGGGTTCGTTGACCACATTTATTTTGAAATATTGTCACTATCATTCCTATATTTTGTGTGAAACGGGTATTGTGTACATGATCCACCACTGCCTTATACGGACTTTCAGATATATGTTGCAGTAGAATTTTTTTCCACGAAAGACCACGAACAGGTAATCATTAATTGATTTGTACATGATATCAATGCCTCGCCTTTGCTTAAAAACTGTTTTACTTACTAGCAATTTTACCATGGCATTTTGAATGAGCTGTAAATGTTGTATGTTGGTCTTACACGAGTGTCCCCAAGAAGTTATACCATACCTTACTAGAAAACCAACATACTTTTGATAAAGATGGAGATGTCAAAATCCTTCATGTTTGAAACAAAGGACAAAAATTAGATAGATTAGAGTCACTAGAAATTAATCGCCTAACGAAGAAAATTGATCGTAAATATGTCATGAATAAACAGTTGGAACATAATGCTCAATCACCATTAATATATCCATTATAATTCACTTAGAATAATTTTACTTCAGAGAGCAGTAGTGTAATTTAAGTATGTAAATTAAAAAAATGTAATAACCCAAATACACGGAGAACCCTAATAATAATAATTACCAAAGTGCTATCAATATTTTTCAATTGAGCCCTAAGCAACAATGAGGGAATATCCCAATATTACCAAAATAAAATATCAGTAATCACAAAAATTTTCAATTATGTAAACTAATATACATTCATGCGAATTAAAAATATCTATTTACTATGTACCATCATTCATAATTTTAATATTCAACATTATAATTACCTATATGTACCTTAAATTAACAAAATAAGTTATAATACCTTAAATTAACAAAATAGAAACATTCTTTATATAAAGACAATGTTGTATACCCCTGCCTAAGTTTGTATAAATACCGTAGCATAAGAATTTCAACTACCAGGAGGAAAGTAGAATTTCACTCGTTAAGACTACCCGAGGAGAAGCCACTGAAGGTATTCCTCAGAGGCATCCCCGAGGACATCTCCCACCGAGGAAATCAAGGATGAGCTAATACGCTCATACCCAGTAATCTCAGTCTACCGCATGAAGGACGGTAGGACTAAGAAACCATTCCCTCTCGTCCTCGTCACGCTGACGAAGAACGAGGAAGGAAAGAAAATATTCAATAACTTAACTTCAATTTTTAGGCTAAGGATAGCAGTTGAATCACTGCGTAACAAGGCCAGAGTTGGCCAATGTTTTAGATGCCAAGCGCACGGACACTCGGCCACTTGCTGCCACGGTTAAGAAAAGTACGTAAAATGCGCAGGTCCACATCGCTCCTCGGAGTGTACTAAGGACCGGAGCTCACCAGCTAAGTGTGCTCTATGTGACGGGGCCCATACGGCCAATTACGGAGGGTGTCCCGCCAGACCCCGAATGCCTAATTTTAATTTCAATAGGAACAAAAATAATAACTATCAAAAAAATTATAATTATAATAAAAAAAATTACCGCGAAAACTACCTAAACCAGCCCCCTAGAGAACAAACCGCTTACTTAAATAACGAACGTTTGGAAATGCGGCCGCATTCGCATAGAAATCTAGCCGAATTTCCATCTCTGCCCACCCCTCAAGCCGCAGTCCGCGCCACCCCGGTCTCCCAGCCATCCTCTAACCGTAGTTGGCCCGAGCCACACTATTTCAATTCCCGTGCCCCACAAAGGGACAATAGGGCTTACAAAAACCAGGTCCCCAGCCAAAAATACCGGCTGGAGCGTCAACCAGAAGCACCCAAAGCTTCCCAGGGACCCTCCGTTCCTCAGCCCCCTCCGCCCGCAGCGGACCCCGTACATATCCAGGTTTTAATGGAGAAAGCCACTGAGCTCCAATTTTTGATCCAAAACGCCACCGCGGAGCTGGCCAAGATCCAGTCTTATCTAAAAACTCAACATGTCTAGAAACAATGTTAAACTTCAAAACCTACAGACCAGGATATCGTCATCCTCAAAAACACGAGTCATTTACACTCCCTCCGAGTACTCAACGAATTAACTTCTGACCACGATCCAGTCCTCCTTACTTTAACAGGAGGCTCTAACCCTCTGGTCCCCGATAATCCTCCACGTACAAAAATAAAATGGAATAAATTCAACGAACTTCTAAGCAAAAACATAATAATACCTACCTCAATTCCCAACGAAGCCACTTTAAATGTTGCCACTTCCAATTTAATTACAACTTTAAAATCATGCATCACCGAAGCGTCCGATGAGATTCCCAACGACACAACACGTCACGGAATACCCGAAGAGATCAAAGATCTTACTAGGGAAAAAAATCTTGTGAGAAAGTAATGGCAGAGATCTTGCAATCCGATAGTTGTTAAACAACATCTTAATCGTTTAAACAGAGAGGTACGGAATGCCCTCAGTGAATTTCGCAACGAACGTTGGCACGATTTCATCACATCATTAGAAGACGACAAAGCAGCTTACTGGAAGCTCTCCAAATCGCTCCGACGTCCGACATCAAAAATCTCTCCAATTCAAGGCCGAAACGGACTAGTATACTCCGCTGCGGATAAGGCTGAAGCCTTCGCAGATAGCCTTGAAAATCAATTCAGTCCCAACAAGGAACACGATAACCCAGCTTTCGTCGCAAAAGTGGATTCAAAAGTAAAATCTATTTTAAATCTAAATCCTGAAGACCCACCAATCAGGTGCACAACTCCTAAAAAAATAATTAACATTGTTAAAAAATTAAAGAAAAAAAAAGCAGCCGGTCCTGACGGCATCTCAAACAAAATTTTAAAATACCTACCAAAAAAAGGCATCTGCGCCTTGACAGCCATATGCAATGCATCACTCCGATAGCGTTGTTTTCCAAAGGATTTTAAAATAGCTGATGTAATTTTAATCTCAAAACCAGGCAAGGACCCACTATTAACGGAAAATCATAGGCCTATTAGCCTCCTTCCATGCGTAGGTAAAATCCTGGAAAAAGTGACAAGACTAAACGCCTTTACTCAGGACAGTAAATTCCTGCCAGACTTTCAACATGGTTTTCGAGCAGGTCATTCAACCTCTCATCAACTCCTGCGTGTTGTTGAATACATCACGGAGGGATTTAATACTAATAAAAAAAACAGTCATTCTTTCACTCGACGTAAGTAAAGCTTTCGACAAAGTCTGGCATAACGGCCTATTATATAAAATGAATGCTCTAGGTTACCCTTTAAGACTTACGCAATTGATAGCCAGCTACCTAAGAGATCGATCCTTCAAAGTCAGAATAGAAAATATTTACTCCACATTACGCCCCCTCTCAGCCGGGGTTCCTCAAGGCAGTCAACTTTCTCCATCCTTGTACAATATCTACTCAAGCGATATCCCAAAACCTATAAATCACAATATTAAAATCACCCAGTTTGCGGATGACACTAACATCATGTCTAGTTCAACTGCCGAACTCACCGCCTCAAAGCGTGTTCAGCAGCAAGCCGCTCTCACCGAAGAGTGCTGTAAAAAGTGGCGTATATCAATTAATCCAACTAAAAGCGCCGCGACCGTTTTCTCAAAGACACGGCCGAAACGGCCCCCATTCATTAGACTGTTTGGGGAAAAGGTACCTTGGGAAAAGTCAATTAAGTACCTAGGTGTCACGCTTGACTGAAAGCTCACCTGGAAGAAACATATCACCGAAAAAGTCAAATCGGCAAATAAATACCTTTTCGCACTCTACCCGATGATGGGCAAGAAAAGTCGTCTATCAACGGATAACAAACTACTACTTTAAAAAACTACCATAAGGCCGTGTTTCACGTATGCATGTCCTATTTGGGATCATGCCACTGCAAATCATATTAAAAAAATTCAATTATTCCAAAACAAAGCCATTAGACTCGCGCTAAACGCACCCAAGTGGAGTAGAATCTCTACTCTTCACAACGATTCCAACATTCCGTTGATAAATGATTTCATTGTCACTCAGGCTTCCAAATTTTACGGCGGCCTAAAAGGCCACTCAAATCCAACTATAAATACGCTCGCAAATTACAGCGAAAATGATAAATTCAAATATATGAAACCGAAAAATGTCCTACGTAAGGAATAAATTTAAACCTGCATACAGCCGCAGTATAGTTTTTAATTCTCACCCAACAAACCCAAATTCATTAAAATCACCGTAAAGTATCAATAGATAATTATATATAATTATGTTAGAGCCAGTAAACTCATTGTTTAGGATCTCTGTGAACAAATAAATTCAAAGTTCAAAAAGTTCAACTACCAGTCTGAAAATGTCCGTAGTAGGATGATACCGGTCCTGGTGAAAATAAATAAGTGGAACAAAGTACAAAAGTGTTTTAATTTCAATTCCAATTAATACATAATTTATTTCATGTCAATATGACTACACGGTCATCTGCAAAGTCCGCCGTAAATTAAACAGACACAACTCCTCCAATTGCTTGATAAGTAGTTTGAGGGATTCAAAACATAATTTCTCGAAATCATGAATTTTGAATATTGGAAAAAAAAAATATCCAAAAAGATAAGTTACTTGGAAAAAAAAACTTGAACCAGAATGCCGCAACTCAAAATGATTTATTAAATTCCAATTAACAAGACGCAAGCATTGATCATGTAGAAAACATTGAGATTCTAGAAAAGAAATAAGAGGATCTGAGAGAAATCATTAACATTGTTTATATGAAGTTAAAATTAGAGCACCCCACCAAAAATAATTTATACGCCACCCGAGCCGAGGGAGAAGGAAGACCGCGGAATATCATTGCCAAACTTAATTGCAGACAACATATGACGTTCTACTCACCCCGTTCATTTTGGATATTAATAAGAGCGATCATTATCATCCTTACTAAAAGGCGATCTGCTAACTGCATGGATCTCTCGGAGGCTAACTAGAGTCTTCATTCGCCTTTGAGGTGATTTTATCATGATAACGGCGCTATAAAAATAATCAATTTATTATTATTTTATTATTATTCATTCGACAGCACCGCAGCACAGGCTGTTCCACAGCATAACAACCGTTTCGAGGCAACCTTGGACATTTAAAGAAGACCTTCATATCACTATGTAGTATTCCGGTTATAGTTGGGTTGATTATCTTAAATTCGGTATTTAACAATAACGTGGCGCCCATCTTAATTTAGAGACATTCTTTCATTTCACACTCACATTAACATATTTTATAACAACCTAGATTAAAAAATATTAGTATAAGATATATTAGTAAAATTAACTATATACTTTGGACATATTTTAATTTAATAACAGTCTTAAATATTTTTAAAGAATATATTAAAGATTTGGCTAGCTAAAGGAATCTATTTATTTTAGATAATTAGAAAATAATATTTTATGAATGATTTATTGATGTTATTTATGTTTTTATTGATAAAAGTAGATCATTTTTTGAGTAAGGTAATTATGAAACATTTATCTTTTATGGATTTAAGCTTGTTCCATATGTTTTTATTTTATTTAGATATACTCGTAAACGAGTATATTTAAGTAAAAACTGAAAATTTAGTATAAGGTTTTGAATGACCATCAGCCGCAAGTCAAACTACTGAAAAGTAGCTTATAAGGACTTTTTTGTCTTAAATTTTGTAAAATTTCTTAAAGTTAATACACATAAAATATAATATATAGAATTATGTAAAAAAAAATTCTTAAAGATATCCTAACCAAAATAAATCTTTCTGTTTAATTAACTTATTCAAATCCTCTCCTTTTTACTGTCCATAAACAAAGTCTTGTGCACTTTTGTGTGATATTGCTTTTATTATACAGGTATGTGTATGTAATCTACATAATGACATTATTTAGTGTTCATAAAACGATGTGTCTTTGTTCGTTTCTACAAATACTCCATAACTCTTTGTCAAGAAACCAAACTTAAAAAAAATTGACGAAACAAAAAATTAAGAAATCAACGACGATCAAAGTGATAAAAATATTGATTTTTCTGAAAAAACCATTAATCTATCAGATAAAATTTTTGAAATAGAAGAAATTAACTTATTAGATAAATACTTTTAATATAAAATTAATTTGGAAATAACAAAAATAAACAAATAAAATTCTTGGCAAAAGACACAAAAGATTATCTGTCCTAAATAAACAAAATAACGGATTTCGAAGCAAGTAACCACGAATTTCTTGTAAAAAACATTAAAATCATCTTCTATACTTAAATTAAATAATAAAGGAACGGAAATTCTCAATGACATGAAAACCGAATTTAAAAATTGCAACCTCATAAATCTAAGACAGCAAAAGGGAATTCGGTAGTAATATTAAACAAAGTTGATTACTTAAATAAAGCAGAAGCATCCATAGAATCAGAAAATTTTGAAATACTAAAAGGGTACCCAACAGACTAAATTTCAGGAAACGTGAGCTTCCTTCTAAATAATTGCTAAGCAATATTCATAAACAAATACGCTAGAAGAATCAGAATGGAAATGATATCCAAAGGCTCCAACATTATACGGGCAACCAAAAATGACAAGGAAAAAATCCCTATCCGACCTGTCTTTTCCTTTATAAATGCTCGAATGACAAGACTTGCCAAACATTTTTCTCCTCAAACAATACACTAAATTCTCTCTGCAAGATAGTGATAAAAATTCTCTGGCGCTTGTAAATAAAGTGGTAAACGTAAATCTTCTACATAATACTAATTTTATATCAAAACCTATTAACACATTGACCGCTTTGTCAGTCACGGATGACTGACACTGGAATACTCCAATGGGCTAAGTCAGTCACCAGTGACTGACACTGAGTACCTACTTTAACTTGCCATTCAGTGCTGTCAGTCACGAGTTCTTAAACGTGTGTTAAACGTTACTGGGATTGCCTGACGCGGCCCTTCCGAATGTTACCGAAACTTGGCCTTTAAAGAATTCTCATTAAAATAATTATGGGAACAAGCTCATAAAGTGAAGTAAAATATTGAAATAAAATAAAAATCACAAATATTAAGTTTTTATTAATTTATCAAAACGAAAATCAAAATATTTAAAAATGTACAAGGCAACAATTTCTACATATTAATAATAATTATAAAAATATTGAAATTTGTGTTATTTTAATATATAAGACATCAAAATTTTATGTAAGAATCATAAAAATATTTCTGTAAAAAAAAATTTTGCGATGTATTTTATTGAAACATTTCAAACAATAATGCGGCTGATTTGGGCATAGAGGACAATAAATATTTACTTGAATGGTTTTACTTCTGGCATATTTTTTCCCGTGTTTCTTTGAATTCTTACTATTCTTTACAATATTTTCTTGTTGATTTTACTGGACCTTCTTTGCACCTTGTTTCATGTTTCTGCCGTCTGTCTCGAAGTTACATCAGTTTCTTCTTGATCGGTTTTCTGGCAGAGATACTCCACTAATGCCTTCCTAAATTTAACCACTGGAAGGTGTTTTTTAGTCGTGGATTTATGCAGGATTATGGCATTTACTACAGCCGTGCTGAGTATCAATTCGATACCGAGCTTTTTGTACCATTTCAAGCTCTTTCTTAGAGGTGAAGAATAGGCAGTCATTTGATCAGACAAGTAGCTCCTTTCGTTTTATTATAATCGACTACCATTTCTGGTTTATGCTTTTCAACACCTCTTTTGTTGGTAGTTTTAACAAATTTCTTTCATCTTTCCACTTCATGACAGTTAACACTTTTTCATTTTTTTTAGCCATGAATTCCTTAGTCCGTAATTTTGCACGTACCACTTCTTTAGGAAGATGTTTTCGATTTTTCCGAAGTGTGCCTACCAAGTGTGTATTTTTTTCTAATAATTGCTCGGCCAAGTTGACACTGGCATACCAATTGTCCGTATACATTGTATGTCCTTTATTGAACAGCGAATGACACAACTTCATAACCACATTTGTTGGTGTTGTGTTCACAGTATCAAAGTGTTTACCAGCATATATTTCTAGCTTGTATGTATATTCAGGAATATTACACAACTTGAAAACTTTTATACCATATTTGTGTCTTTTTTGTTTATTGTATTGCCTGAATATAATCCGTCCACGAAACGGTATCATGCTCTCGTCAACACAGATATTTTCATTAGGACTGAAATGACGTGCAAAATTACAGTTTAGGGTGTCTACCAACTGCCTTATCTTATTCAGTCGATCGTTTGTGTTGGCCTCTTCATTATTCATGAAATGAAGCATTCTCAATAATATTTCAAATCTATTTCGACGCATTACACTTTTAGCAAATGGTTGGCCTAACTTTGGGTCTTTCGACCAATAATCGCATACTTTTGGTAATTTTACAATACCCATAAATAAAATTAGGCCAAAAAAAGATGAAATTTCTTGTCTATTTGTGTCCTTCCAATCGTGTAAGCGTGATTTTTTGGATAAATTAGTATTTTTAAGTACTTGTGAAGCATATAAATTTATGAGCATCACAATCTAGCAAGTAATTCATCGGGCACGAGCAGCTTATAAAATTGTTCGGGATTCGAATTACACATAGTAGATCTCAAACTGTATGGAATCAAACCTGGTGTTTCTGTAGATGGAATTACACTCTGTTGATTGCCCTTTGCTTCCATCCAGTTTTCTGAGAAACGAATATAATCTGATGCGGAAGGTTGATTAATTTCTTCTTCACTCTCTGAATCTGATAAAATTCGATGACGTTTTTGACCTCGTACTTGAATCATTTATTCGTCGCTTCCATTTGATGACCTACGCTCTCTATTGCAGTGTGATTCTACCGCCTCCAATTGCAGAATATCTTCTTGACTTAAATTAAAATCTTCAAATTCCATTTTAAGTGAGGTTAGTTTTAAAAATTTACTATAAAATAACAAAAAATCGGGTTAGGTTATAAATATTTTAGAATGATTTCGGACACACATACAATTATACTTTAGAAACAAATACTTACAATTCAAAATATAAATAAATGCAAAAACGTTTTTATTAAATTTTCCACGCTTTCAAATACTCACTAGACTCTCACAGACACGACGTATCAGTCAGGATGACGCTGCGCGACTGTTTTGATGGTGTTAAACTGCTGATACGAGTTCGCTCGTGTGAGACACGTGACTGACAGAATGACTGACACGGCGCGACGCGTAATTTTTTTCCGTTGGCTCTTTGTCAGTCACATGTGACTGACACATACAAATCCTCATAATTTCCCACAAAAATGCATCAAAGTAAATTAAATAATCATATCTCTAAATAATTTATTAAATATAACTTAAAAACAAAGAATTTTTTTTTAGATTTTACGAAAAAACTTGTTGGTGTAGAATGTGTTAAGCATTTTTAGCAATGTTTTATCCACGGGTGCCTTAAAATCGTTCAAAATATATTAGACGAATCTAATTTAAACCCGCATTATTAAAAACGAATTATTCGCTCTAATTGAAATACGTGTGTAAACAAACAATTCATTTCCAGCGATAGATTTTATCAATAAAACGAGGGCTTATCAATGGGGTCACTGCTTAGCCCACTTCTCGCGAAAATATTCATGAACCACATATAAAAACAAATTTTGGACTCAGCCTTAAACAAACATAATTAACCATGTTCTTTATGTTTACGTCATTTTCATCTATTCCGAATAGTGAATCTTTTTATAAAATTAGAAAATCTAAACAAAACCAAATATACAAATAACGGAAATAAAAGAATAGGAGATACTCCTTCGATAATGATGTATGTAGAAATTTGGAAGGAAGTATCTGAAATGAAATATTTGGGTGTTATTTTAGATTCCAAACTGACACTATCTCTAAATACAATATATGTCATAAAGAAAATCGGCAAAAAAGTCTCACTACTCGGAAGGATAAGAAGGTAAGAAGACAATGCCATCATTGTTCCTGATATTAATTATTGTAGTAGTATTTTGTTCTTGTCAAAAGAGGAGGATTTCAGAAGACTAAAAAATTTTCAAAACAAAGCCGCGAGAATAATTTTAAGACAAAATAAAATTTAAAATAAAATAAAGTTAAAAAAAGAATGGTAAGGGATCTAAACACATTGTCTTCAAGTAAATAAAAATATATTTAAATGTAATAGTTTTTGTCTTTAAAATGTGTAACGCCAAACAAAATTCATAATTCTTGAGAAAAATGAATAAACATCAACACAGACATAACCGCTCTACAAGAAGAAATGCAATAAGACTTCCCCTTTGAAAGAAAACAAAATCGCAAAACTCATTACTACTCACTCGTATGTAGACAATGTTTTGGAATCTGAGAAGGACGTTCATTATTTGTTTTGAGTTTCATTTGTAGAAAGAACTTCATTTATTTTTTTATTTTAATTTATGTAAATCAAATTTAATAATGTTTTTAATAAGTTCTGCAAGTATTTTAGTTTTTATTATTGTGACAGCTCTTTAATCTTTCCAGACCATTTTCAAACTGTGGTTAACCCACTCGCGACAACTTACTTATATGAGGAAAAAAACGTATAAGAAGGAAGTGACGAAATGCGTAAATTCCAATTTTAATGTCGTAATTTATAATTCTTAATTGCGTATTGTTACTTTAATTGTAATTTTTTTATGCGCAAGACATATTACGTTCTTTTTTAATACATGTAGCCAATGTACACATGATCTTTTTAAAGTTAAATAAATGAATTTATTAGACTGAACAATCGGTACAAAAATATAACAAACATACATTTGACATTTTCCGTAAGCCTTCGTTTATAGACACTACCATTAAATATAATTCCTTGTATCTATGGTCACACAAGTTGTTCGTTTACCACTGAAGTATACTGGAGCACACTTTCAAAACTCGTCTCAAATTTAATGAAAGATTAATGGTACCAAACCATACAAACAAATATGGACAAAGAGCGTTAGATCACATGATTTCTAGCTGTTTAAATATGTTATCCGCTGGAATTAAATAAAACCTGTATTAAAACTAAACAGTTAATAAATATATTGATAACTTGGCTAGCTGAAAGAAGCTATTTGTATTAGATAATACGGAAATATTATTTTATCTACGATCAATTGCTGTCGTTTATGTGATGATTTATTTAAATATTTTTGAGAAAGATTCTTGAGAAATACTTATGCTTTAAGTTGGTTACATATATTTTTTATGTTATATATATATTTTGTAACTATCCCCTAACTGTAAATTTAGGATAAACTTTTGAATAGCAAACTCCCGTTAGATAAACTACAAAAAAGTAATTTCTTCAAACGATTTGTATTCGCTCTGTGGGGACATTGTTAATAAATTAATTAAAAAGTATTTTATCGGGACTTTTTGAATTACATTTTTTTTGTAATTGTCTCATATTAAAATTAAATTAAATTAAAGATGATACATGGACTTACTAACATTCCGTTCGATAATAAAGCATACGAGAAGGAAAAAAATACATTCTAATTATAGCTAAAAATAACGGTTTTAAGGTTATCGACATAGAAAAAATAATTAACTATAAAAATCACAAAAACAACATTAACTTAATTTACCGGTGGTTAATAGTGAAACAAACAATACATTCGGATATTTAAAAATCGTCGGACCAACATCTAATAAATGCCAAAGTAATGAGATCTCTGAGACGAACGTGTCGTAAAACCATCTATGATCGTGTGAAAAATATTGAGATTCGTAAAGAATGTAAGGCTGATATAAGCGTAATCAGTAAAATTAAGAAACGGACGCTTAGATGGTTTGGGTATGTAGAGCGAATGAATGAAATAAGGAGTGTAAGAAGAATATATGACGCGAATCAGAATGAAAGAAGAAGCCGAGGACGCCCGTTGAAGACATGGCACGATCAACTGTATCAAATACTTGAGTCGGGCCATGTCAGAAGTCGGAATAATAGAAGAGAATGTATGAGACGATGTATGAATGTGAATGAAGCAAGAAGTGTATGCCGAGATCGAGTTATTTGGCGGTCCGTCAAACGACGTGATGGTTAGTTAGTTAGAAATAATAAAATACATCAAAATTACAATAAAATATTTATAAAAGCATTTCATATCCAAAAGTATTTCCAAATTCATACGAGCACGTATTCCTTGTAAAAATATGATTCATCGATATATTATCCCGGCACCTTTGGATACCGTGCCTCCCGCCCCTAATTACCTATTTTTCAGGTACAAATTTAATATCGATCGTAATGCGGTGGAGTCAACTTCAAAGTGTAACAGTCATCTAATGTTTTAACCATTTAAAGTTAATGTTTTAAAAACAATTCATTGTCAACAGTGCTTCGTAATATTGTATTAAAAATAAACCGTTGTTAAAAAGTATATCTGATCTATGCAATGGGGTCAGCCCGGCTGGATGAGACTCACTGACCCTCCGGTGATGCCTACAGCAGAGGCATCAAGAGAACCGCCCATATTGGAGGCGTACAAGGGAATTTGTGAAAAGTGGAGTTATTCTGCAATATTGTAAACATCCTATCCGCTACAACACTCAACTTCATATGAGATTTTACCTGTTAACCGATTCTCCGGTCTCTCCAGAAGCAGGTAGAGCAGCCCAAGTTACGTATGGCGACATCGTACCTAAACATCATGTACCAGGAGCAGGAGAGGCTTAAAGCTGACGATTTAAATCATAGCTGTAATATAGAAGAGAAAGATCTCGAAAGAGACAAAGAAAAAGAGGATTCCGATGCATCTAAATCAACTGAAGTAGCTAAAAATGTTAATTATGTGGTAGGCATCGAAGATGAGGAGAAAGAACAAGATGCGGTCGAGGAATCTGATATAGCTAATGCCACTGAAGCATTGGAAGATGATGATTATGCAGATGCAGAAGAAGTGGAAGCGGCTCCTACTTTTGAGATATGCGCCGACGCCACAATCGTTTTGAGGAATGGCGACGATGAAATCCGTCTTCCCTACTATCCGAACATGGCCAAACCAATGGAATTGGGGTGGCTTATGGGCAGCCCATCTTCACGACTGAGTGGGCTGCCCCATCAGCTAATGTAAAAACCCCGCCACTGCTGTTGTGCCGAATCGTGACCGGAGGGTCCCCAGGAGTACCGTTTGGGGCGCATTGGGAGCCCTTCCCAGCCGGACTCTCCCGATCCATAGCCTTGCAACGCAGTGGGTGGGATGAATTCATGTTCGTCAGCCCTGGATACCCTGACCCCTAGCTTCCTACCCACCTCATATACCTAATCCTTCCCTCGCTTTCCCTTTGCTCTAAAACCTCTAACAAAAACATAAAACATGCAATCACAAAATATAAATAACAATATCATTACAACGCCGAGTAGAAGGCGTCTCCGGTACAGGCCAAAAATGTTGGTGAATTTTACCAACCTTTGAGGACTGCACAAAAATTTTACTTCTGTACACCACCACCTTCAACCCCAACGCCAAAACCTTCTATTCCTCTCCGAAACGCAAATAGCTGAGCCGCCTGACGCCTCTTATCTGGACTACCCGGGCTTCATCCTCGTAGGTAAGTTCAGACCAAAAGGAGGTATTTGTTTGTATAGCCGAGCAAACGTTAACTGTGTGCGACTGTTGAGTCCGGTAAATTCCAGATATGACGTAGTGTGCGTGCGCGTCAGTCTTGCCAGTACGGTAAGATTTTATGCATGTCTATACCGCTCACCAAACCTCAGAGAACCAGACACATCCGAGCTATTTGAGCAAAACTATTGATGACCTCTTACCCCGCTACCCTTCGGCTGAGTTTGTTGTTCTGGGGGACTTCAATGTTCATAATGCACCGTGGTTGAAGTTCTCATGTTCAACAAACTCGGTTGGCCGACAGGCGGAATTATTTGCCCTTTGCCATGTATTGAAGCAACTGGTTTAGGAGCCTAGAAGGATTCCTGAGGTTCAGACTTACCGCTTCAATACGTTAGACCTATTTTTAACTAACGAGCCACGCGGTTATGGGATTGATGTCACAGCGCCTTTAGGATCGTCCGACCACTGCCTGGTGACGATATCAATCCCCTATTAACTTCAAACCGCCAATCGAGAGGCTGAAGAGAAACATGTAGCAGATTGGTTCAGTCTGCGGGCTCACTTTAATGCTTTCCCATGGTCAGCTGTCTGTTTTCAGACTTCGGATCCTTCCAGATGTGCCCAGGAAATTGGTGAAATCATCACATCTGCGATGGGTGGATTCATTCCAACGGTAAACAAACTGGTGTAGACTCAAAGTTGTGGTTCAGTCGAGAATGCTCCGAAGCAGTTCGACGAAAAAACGCGGCTTACCGAGCCTACAATACATCTCTGAGGAACTAGCGTCATTGATCCCTTCGGCACGAGTGCACAGACGGGAAATACGCCAAATGCGCGCCCGACATTTACACACTGTTGACGTTAGTCACATGAGAACGGGTCGCTTCTATGACTCAGCTGTGGAATGATCTGCCGGCCGCTGTGCTTCCTCCCTCCTACAACAAGCGTCTCTTCAAGATTACTCCTTCCTATCCTATAAAAGACCCTCCACACAACATCCCCAAAGATGATATAGGCGCATTGAGGGAGATTATTTCCCCCGAGGCTTCAAGGAGTTACTGTTAAAAAATATGTGTATTTAAAAATGTACTTTTTTCAATTTATTTACTGTTTACTGAAATACTTCAGAGAACGACCCAACCTAAACCAATTATTGTCCCATGGACGCAGTACCAGAAGCGGGACAATGGGTCTTCTGCAAGTACCCTCCACTCGTACTGCATGCAGACACAGATCGAAATAAAAAAAATACATATTCAAAAAATATCCCGCTATATCAATTTAAAAATATGAATATATTTGAAGAAAGAACAATCACTAGAGTCCTAAGACAATCACACGTAAAATATCCCGCTATATCAATTTAAAAATATGTATATATTTGAAGAAAGAACAAGCACTAGAGTCCTAAGACAATCACACGTAAAATATCCCGCTATATCAATTTAAAAATATGTATATATTTGAAGAAAGAACAAGCACTAGAGTCCTAAGACAATCACACGTAAAATATCCTGCTTATCAATTTAAAAATATGTATATATTTGAAGAAAGAACAAGCACTAGAGTCCTAAGACAATCACACGTAAAATATCCCGCTATATCAATTTAAAAATATGTATATATTTGAAGAAAGAACAAGCACTAGAGTCCTAAGACAATCAGACGTAAAATATCCCGCTTATCAATTTAAAAATATGTATATATTTGAAGAAAGAACAAGCACTAGAGTCCTAAGACAATCACACGTAAAATATCCCGCTATATCAATTTAAAAATATGTATATATTTGAAGAAAGAACAATCACTAGAGTCCTAAGACAATCACACGTAAAATATCCCGCTATATCAATTTAAAAATATGTATATATTTGAAGAAAGAACAAGCACTAGAGTCCTAAGACAATCACACGTAAAATATCCCGCTATATCAATTTAAAAATATGTATATATTTGAAGAAAGAACAAGCACTAGAGTCCTAAGACAATCACACGTAAAATATCCTGCTTATCAATTTAAAAATATGTATATATTTGAAGAAAGAACAAGCACTAGAGTCCTAAGACAATCACACGTAAAATATCCCGCTATATCAATTTAAAAATATGTATATATTTGAAGAAAGAACAAGCACTAGAGTCCTAAGACAATCAGACGTAAAATATCCCGCTTATCAATTTAAAAATATGTATATATTTGAAGAAAGAACAAGCACTAGAGTCCTAAGACAATCACACGTAAAATATCCCGCTATATCAATTTAAAAATATGTATATATTTGAAGAAAGAACAAGCATTAGAGTCCTAAGATAATCACACGTTAAATATTTTAATATTACAATTTGTGTCACCTCTTATGGACAAAGAAGTATCAAATACAATGCTATTTAGCTATTCAATTCCCTAACTGTTCCTAGTGACATCAGAAATACATAAAACAATAGTTCCCTTTGAAGTAAGATCATTGAACACATCCAATAAACCTGTCCGCTCCTAAATTCTTTTATACCTTTAAATAAAACTTTTGATTTTTATTATTAAATTGTAATCTATTAATCAATTGTCATCAAAATATCCTAGCCGAACAACCACCCCTCTAAATTGGCATCTCAACACACTGACAGGCATTTCATACCTCAATGAGATGGGCAATATGTCAGCCGATAACAAATGTTCATATATGTGTAATAAATAAATAAAGGTGTTATTGTAAAATAGACTCTTGACAGAATACTTGTCTAACGGAGTGTGTTTGTTTTTACCGAATGTAGTCCATGACACAAGATAGTAAAATTATGCAGGGAAAAAGCAAAACCCCTTCAATCCAAATTAAAAATAATTTGCAATCACCAATGATAACCATCTTAATGACCTTTAGTCAAATTGTAAATATAATAGTGCATTATAATCCTTAATTAGGGAAACTTCGCAGTTTAATAACCATTAAAACAACCGCCAATTTATTCACAAATTAATGAGAGCATTGCTAATAAAAATAAAAACATTTTTGGATTTTCATTATCAGTACCTATGTAGAAATAATATAAATAGGTTGTCTGTAAGTGGCTTCACCGCAGTTTCATAATGCCTTCGGAAGGCGAAACAGCTGTCACGCGTAATAATAATTGTCTAGCAGAAATTTTCATAAAAAACAGTTTTTTTTTAAATTGAGTAATGTTATGTTTCAAAACATTTAAATAATAATTCAGTTCTATTCGAATGCAATATATTATACTCGTACATAGAAGAATGTCCAGGGCGTGAGTGTTTGTTTTGTACAAAAATCTACACTTTTACTCCAAGTTTGATGAAATTTTGCACACTTGAACTCAAAACAAGGGAAAGGTCACTGTCTACAAGAGATTTCGAAAAACCTCCCCTCATCCCCTTTCTCCACCCCCTAAAACAGAATTTTTGTATTCCTTGAGGAAATTTAGCATGTTCGGCGCTCAAAATAAGAAGATAATTACTGGGTAAGGATAGGGGTAGTGGTAACATACCTCCATTTATAACCCCGGGACAACGTGAAAAAAGGAACAAACAAATCGAAAAAAAAACTAAGTGGGGCCATTGTCTACCTCCGTTGAATATGAATACATTGTTATGTCTGTAAATGATAGAATTCAACTAAATTATATAAATCTACAAAAATAAGTACGCAAAAAACGGAGAGATTTCTTGAAAACCGTATTGACGAAATATTGAGTTTTGTAATTTTAAATAATTAAGATATATAAGCCAAAAATATTCCTACAAGCTGTCTATCTTATGTCACCACAATAAATGTGATAGGCATTAAATTCGCTTGGCAAGCGGATTCTAGAAATGTTCTCCGGATGTGAAATGCAGATTCTCAAAATGTTGTAATCGCAAAAAGCGGTTTTTGTTTATGTCGTGAAGAATTTAAAATATATAAAAATAAATATTTCCCACTTTAAGATACCTACCTATTATGTAGTCGGAAACTAGGTACGAAAAAGCATCGATACTGCATGATAAATTCAACAATTCCCCGTATATGCGAGCAATATCACAAATCATTTATCAAATTTAAATAAATTATAAGATTGGTGTACAATTAACAAAATTTTTTAAACATTAGCAAATGCCATACAATCAGATTTTTTAGAATAAATCATCCTTTCAACTTTCAGTACAAAATCAACAACATTTCATTCTCTTCTGTCAAAAAAATAATTATCTCGGCATTGTTTTCGATTCTAAATTAAATTTTCTTACTCATATCAATTCAATAACTATTAAAGGTTTAAAATGCTCGGCTTCATTGCCAGAGGTTTCAGGAATATTTCAAATACAATTCTTCAATATGGTCTCACTATCAAATCACTCCGATTCCGTTAAAAAAGTTCAGCATAAATATCTAAGATATGTTAACTATAGTATAGAATCGGATTACTAATTGAAAGTTTAAATTACGATTACTTAATGAAATAACTAAAATTGTTACAACTTTCAGATAGAAGACTATGTTCACGCGAATTTATTTACATCTACCTTCGACAAGGTGCGATTGTGAAGTCCCCCCCCCCCCCTTCATTCCCTTCCAACCCCCCCCCCCGCTCCAGTCCAGGCTTCCCGACTCAATCTTTGTCCAGCATTCATTCTAAATCGAATCACCGTCGCGACCACTATTGAAGTGCCGCTACCCGGCCTTGCCCGGTTTCATTCCAAATTGAATCACTGTCGCGGTCGCATCACTGAAGTGCCGAGGGACGCGCTGCCGAGGTCCGGACCGAACTAGTTGCTGAGACCCATTTTCGCCATCCGGAATTGCTCGGTCGACAAGCACTCAAGCCGCCATGGGAGAGTGATCAGTGAATTCGGTGAGTCCTTTTCCATCCACATCACACTCCTTTATTTCGCAATCGCATCATCATTTCCTGATAATTGCTATCGGGAAATCGAATAATCGCCACAACAGACTATTTCCAACTTAACTTGTATTTTTTAAATTTTTAATGGTTTTATAGACAGGCCTGATTTAGTTAGCCTAATTAATTTAAAATTCCAAATAAAACTATTTGATCAAAATTTTTACTCAACTGTAACAAAAATTCAAAAACTCGCTCGTACCTAGACTTTACCCAGAAGGCAATACTTTTTCAGAGGCAGTAGATGTGTTCAACTGCACGGAATGCAAATACAAAAAGACTATAATAGGATAAAATCCTCAACAATTATTATTAAGATACGTATCTAGAGTGAAGTAAGTCTATGAGTGAATTTGTTGTGTGCTTCGTTTATTCACTTTGTTGCAAATTATGTAGAATTATAATACATACAAAATGATATTGCCGAATTTCGTGAAAACGATATATTCTATTGATGTACCAACAATAATATGTTTTACACCTGTGTTACTATTAAAATTAAAAATTTATAAAAAAAATATTGTAAAAAATATAATATAGAGTCTTATACGATATAATAAAAACAAATATCTACTTTCATAACAGTAGCCTTCAGAAATATCGAACCGAAGTAACGCGTAAATCAAAATGGAGAGGAGGTACTCCATCAGCTCTGGATCCTGTCGTAAAAGCGCAGAAAACAATTATAAAAACTATTTTATAACTTTTAACAGCAAAAACTAACTCAATTGACAATTTGATAAGAGTATTTGACGGTTGACAATTGTCAACACAGGTTCTCCTAGTGAGACAGGCACAGTACTAGGTGTAGGTGGTCTAGGTCTGAGTGTAGGTGGTAGGTATGTAGGTGAATAAATAAAAATAAATTTTTAAAAACAAATGCACGTTTTACGAAAAGTACTAAACAGCAAATTTAGGCATAATTCGAACAAAGACTTATTGAAAAAACTCGGCATTTTTCCCACCTTTTGTCAAGGCAGTTTTACATACTTTGGTACCAAAATATATATAACATGCTATTGATCGACACTTTACTTGTGCCCTCACACAAATGCCCTGTTATTGACAGTTACTGTAGTATTTTGTAACGCCTCGCTGTTTTGTACAGATTTATGCAAGCAATGTTACTAAATATATATTTCCATATAGAAAGTCATATGCCATACTTTTAATTAAACCACAGAAAAAACATAATGTGCGGAATAATTCTATAATAAGTTCTACCTCAATAAAAATATATTATACTTTAGTGTTGTTATACGAGTATATCAGGGATGGCCAGTTCCCGCTGGCTTCTCCCAAGGATCAATATTAGCCCCCATCATGTTTAGTTTATACACCAGCGACATCCCTAGACCGATAGAATATAACATTGAAATATGCAAATTTGCACACGATACTAATATCATGTCAAGCTGTACTCGGGAGCTCACAGCCACACGTCGAGTCTAATCTCAAGCTATCCTATAAAACAAGTGGCGGTACTACAATAAATCTTTCAAAAAGCGCAGACACAAATTTCACGCGTAGATTGCCGAAACGGAGCCCAAATATCAATATTTGGGAAAATCGTACCTTGGAAGAAGTCAATAAAGTACTTAGGACTCGTTTTAGACTCAAAACTATATTTAAGGAAAAGTTTAATCTACAAATCGCGTCGTAAGTTTTCTCTACCCCATGCTTGATAAGAATAGTAAATTATCCACAGACAGTAAAATACTCCCATACAAAACCATCATCAGAACCATATTTCCATACAAAACCATCATCAAAATCATATTTCCATACGATCCACCTATTTGGGGAAACGCAGCAAAGACAGATAAAACCCTTAAAAATTCTGCAAAACAAGGTCATTCGACTAATATTGAATGTTCCTTTGTGGATCAGGATTAACACTCTACACAAAGACACACACATTCCTGTGATAAAGGAACTAATGAAATCACCTTCTGAACCATTTTATGCCGGATTCCCTGGCAACGAAAACCAAACGATAAATTCACTATCAACCTATTATGCAAATTCTATACTTAAATACAAAACACCTAAAACAGTCCTCCGAACGGAGTAACTCCTGCAGCATCTCTTCACTTAGTTTCTAGCATTGTTTTCCCATTCCCATAATTTTAATAAAACATCCAAAATGTGAAAATAAAAAAAATCCTTTAATTACATTAGAACAAGATTATTTTTATAATAATGGTATTCTGAATTTAAATTAGCCCAAGGACAAAAGTATGGCCAGTGCGTCGATCGAGATCTACTGGTCAATCGCGAGGGTATTTTTGGTTGAAGGCGGACTTATACTGTACTATTTCCTGTTCAAACGAGTCAAAACCATCGATATTCCAAATCTATTAGTTCTTATCTGTCCTCTTACTTATATATTTATATTCATACAATTAAACATAAATTTATTTTTCAGTTTTTACTGGCCAAAATGAATAATTTCAGCAAGTTTTCCAAAAACCAAAAACATATTACTTCATAATAAATGGGAAGAAGATTTTTTTCCCTGACACAGCAATGTCATGCGAAAATGTGCTCTATGGAAAGTTACATTAAGGCTCATTATCGCATGACATCGGCGTGTCAGATGGAACCTTGTTATTCCAAGTGGTCGCTATGGCAAACAAATATTCTAATATTAAACCAGCTTTTTATACAAGAAAAAAAAAGGATTTCTTTGAGGAACTCTCGAGAAATAAAGACCATAAATTGACTCACTCCGGTATAAACAAACTAAATTGCAACGACTTTCTAATTTTACATCGGAAAAATAGTTTGTAATTTCGACATTAGGATCAAAGAACATGAAAGATGTCTCAAAAATAATAATTTTTCCGAATTCGCTAATCATAATATCTCAAGCAATCATAGTTTTGATACAAATACGGGATCAATATTCTTCACATTAATAGTATAGGTAAACGCTTAGATAGTTTGGAAGCCTTGGAAATTAAGAAATCCCTTAATAATAATGAGTATTATTAACAATAAAAAAATCCTATCTTACTGCCCCATTTTAAATACACTTCCTTTCACCCCGCCCCCAATCTTTTTCTCTCCCCCCACTCTTTACTAATCCCAAGTCACGCCCTCACCCCCACTGTGACACCAGTTATGTATGTTCTACTACCATAATTTTGTAATATTGTTCAGTATATGTTTTGCCCTGATGACGAAACGGTTGTTCTGAAACCGGTAGGCGTTAAAAATAAAACCGGTTAAAACAAAGCTTGATTGTTTCATTTAATTATAATGGATAACCACAAATAATGGCTTCATACAAACGTGTAATAAAAAAACATGTTTGCATTATTTGTACTTCGAGTGAATCACTTTCGAGAAGAGCCAACATCGAAAGACATTGTCCATGAAAACTACGATGAGAATTATTCACCAGGTGTTGAGTATAAAACTAAAGTGAGACAATTGAAATCGCAGTTGTCTTGTCAACAGTCTTTTCTAGCCAAATTTAATGAAAAATTCAAATCAGCTACCGTGGCTTCTTTGGTAGTAGCAGATGTTTTATACGTTTCCACTCGTAAGTCTACCCTGAGACTACTTGCAAACCCGACCCACAACTCGCCAGTCTACCGTTAGTGGTCAACACATTACAGAATACACTGAATACTGTATATTCTGATGAGGAAAGCTTTGCTTTCGAAACATGTTGACATGTATATATTTATAAAGTGGTAATACCAAAGTAATTTTTAATTCATTTATTAATTACATTCGTGACTTTATTAAAAAAAATATGTCGTTATCTTTATACGTATTAAATATCCGTTTTCAAAATGCATATTCGAATTGTAATTGGGTTTTTAGTGTTATTTCATGATATAATCCACAAGCGATATCAGTCGATCGCCACATTTTTTTTTATCAACTAGTCATTCCTCTTACCTAAAAAGTGTCATCAATTATTATAACATTTATTGTGTAAAATTTAAAAAAAAGGTTACCCTAATATAACCAAACTTTGAAATAGTATGTATGTTACATTCCTGTTACGTTTTTTGATAAAATAAATGAATTACTATGTTACAATTTGATGCACGAGTATAAAATGTATGACAAGAATTTTCAACATTCTTCCAGGTAGTATAAAAAATCTGATTACAAAAAAATTCAAACAGAATATAAAAATGGTCTTTTGGCAAAGAATTTTTTTGGCTTTTTCCAATATGAATTCTTTTTCGGCTGTTATAATGTAGATTAACGATTCGAAATATTTACTAACCTCAAAATACCATTTACTCTGTGCTGAACAAAACTATTCCACAAAAACTTTCCGATATTCATGGAAGTATTGTTTTCATTGTAGTTTTTTCTTGACTTCTTGTCCTGAAATCAAATAAGAAATTAAGCTATTATTAAGTCGGCTTTGGCGTGATAGACATTACGCCGTTTTAAAACAATATCTTTTTATTTTAAGGGCCAGCACTGAAAAATGGCTGTAAACATCACTTTGCAGGTTGCTAACTCGAGCAATACCAAAAATGATTTAACTGTTAATTCTATATGGGTGGTTAGAAAAATGTATAATTTTTAAAGACAAAATTCTGCAAACTGTAATCTTTAAATTTTACGATATACATTCCTAAATTTGAAAACCTGTGAAAGCAATTTTGAACGTTTTATCTAAAAATATCAGTACATACGAGTATGTCGTTCAAAATTTAAAGATTACAGTTTGTGGATTATTGTCTTCTGAAACTTTAAAATTTTTAAAGATAGATCATTCGTACTATTTTTTAATTATCTTTGGAAAGAAGTATTCTATATGCGGCTTACAATTTGTGTAGCAATATTTTAAACCTGGGGTGTTTTCACTCACGTGACATAAGATTAAAGATCATCATTTTTTTAAAACATTTCAACGTTCCCCGTTAAACGCCGATTCTCAGCCCATTTCAGCGTTTGATTAAAATATGAATAACCATCAAGTATAACGGACGTGTTACGCTTGACGGCTAAACACATTTTTATCCAAAGTTATTTTTCAATGAGAATACCGCACGTACCAGCTTCTCCCAAGCGACTGGAGTCAGTGGGACTACGGCATCCCCAATTGAAGTATGTTGGAAGACTGAGGGTACTGAGGAGGGGATAGAGATTGAAAGGAGGAAGATGGGGTACCTGGTTCATCTGATCTGGTCTCCAAACGGGCTAAAGTCATATCATGCAATTTTGTAAGTCTGAATGCTGATCTTTCACCGGGGCGATACTGAGAGTATCTTTCACCAGGGCGATACTGAGAGTATCTTCCACCCTGGATCGTGCCACAAATATACTATATATTGTTTTTAATTAATTAACTGCAAAAAAAATATGAATTAAAATTAATTCTTGATTTGAACCTCTGAATTTGTAGTCGAGGACCCTATCTCTCGACGACGAAGGCCGGCAAGTTGAAACAGGCTGAGAATCGGCTGTTAACAGCATCGTTAAAGTGAAGGAAAAAAATCAAAATGGCGTTAATCATCGATTTTATAATCAATAAAATGTAACGGGAGTTGAAACACCCCGTCAATCTGATAAATTGTATTGTAAAAGAAATTATCAAGTAACACATAATTGGTACCTATTATAATTGACGACTCGGTGTTTGGCTCTGGCTGTTCTTCCTGCTGGCTGCAATATGCCAATCTGTTCCTCTCGGCTTGTCCTTCAAGGGTCCTCGTGGCTCGATCATGGTAGAGTTTCTTCGGGTTAATATTGAAGGGAAATTTCCGATCTGCTTCTCCACTTTTTTAACCATGGAGATGGAGGGCTTTTTGAGTTGGATCATTATTCCTTCCTGAGAAATTTGCTTTGATCTTGGATTTGGTAAAATGATATATATCTTCTGTCGAAGTCTCTCAAAACATCATCAACTCTTCCTCCAGATGATTGGTTGTTACTTTCAAAGTAATTGGCTCTGTTCTTGAATTCGCAAGCTGACATTTTTAAGAAGGTTCTGTTGATAGCAAATTGGAGTTCTTACAACTTAGAAAAGGTTTTCTTGCATTTGAATATGGTGGATATTTGTATTTCTCTTTCAAATCTGCGTATCTTATCCTTATTCTTTGTGTATAACTAACATTTTTGAATTTTGGTGTTTTATTGGAGTTCTAATGTTCTAGTGGATTTCTCAAAACAATGGTTAGGTTTTCTTTCATACTTTGGAACAAATGCCTTGTTGTAGTATATTGAATTTGGCGTTTTCTTACTTGTAGTTTTTGGTTTATTTCATATTTGATCGAAGATTTGGGGGTGAAAGTTTAGTAAAAGTGGTATTTTGAAGTTTCATAGAAGTTGCGTTTTCCAAGGTTCTGATATTAGAGATGACGTGGATAGCTCTGGCAGTGATTCAAATGATTCCCGCCACGGCAGACAATGTCATAAAGATTTCAGGATGATTGGAAACACTTTCTAAAATATTGAATCTTTCACTTTGTCATTTTATATCGTACACGTGTGATGATACTCATGTCCTGAAATCAAATAATAATATTTGAATTATTCACTGTTTTCATTGTTGTTTATTATTTTTAAGTAATGTTTAAAGAAAAACCAAAACAACAAAAAAAATTCTACAACAATTCTACAAAACGTAATATTTAGGAGAGACGAAATTTTCTGTACCTTCAGTTCAAAATACATTTATAAAAACTTAAAAAATATGTTTGTAAGATTCTATAAAAATTAAAATAGTTCAGATAATTTTTTTATATAATAAATATTACCTAAGATAAAATGCATGTGAAAATATCAAATTCTTCACGACTTTTTGACTCTGGTCACTCGTGCCTTGGTGCGTGCTCCGATTCTGACCAGGATCGACACAGGTTGTGAGATGTGACGGGAATGGTGACCGTTACAATCATAACATCGGGTAGCGTCTTTGGTAAGGAAAGAAAACAGCCCATTCTCACAGATGAGAATGGGTTGAAGTTTTGAAGAGAACTGCATACCTCTTAGAGCCATCGAGGATCGGTAAAAATGGAGACATCTCTTCCCTGGTTAATCGAGGAAATCCTTTGTCCACAGCCGGACATCAGAAGGCTTAGGAAGAAGAAAAAGATCCCTGCTTTAGTGGACGTCTTTTCGAAATCCTAGCTCCGGAGTTGGCTGTCCATACCAGCTCTCCACAACTCTTATTATGTTTTCTATTTGTGTGTTTTTTGGAGTTTTCTTTGCTGAACCAAAAGGGGCTTCGTGATGTTGGGAAGGGTGGGTAGTCTCAAATGTTCTCCGTTTGTCCATAAAATGATGATTTAGTCTTTTTACATGGCCTGTTGTCACTTTCAATGAAAATTGCGGTTCCTTATCCGTACCTAGAAAAGGTTAAAGACAAATTGCTCCTAAAATCTTCAAAAATTTAACAATTGAAATAAAGTCAATAGCCAAATATCACAGTTTCAGGAAGGCGCTTGGGGACTTTTTGATGAGTGATTGTCATAGTGTTTGTAGCCTGTTATGATAGAGGTGTATGTATTGTTTATTTGTGTGTATACATGCGTATGTAAGTATGCAGCTTTACGATATGCACATATGTGCCTGCCAATCCTGATTATTTTCAGCATGTTTATGTACTAAATCCATATGTTTACACTAGACTTCATACAAAGTAACTATACTCCATTGGTCACCGTGAAATAGGTAGCCGCCTAGTATGGTGATTCAATGTACCTACTCTATGTAAATGTCTCAAGTAAACATAATGTACTTTACAAATAAATATTTACAAAAATCCTCTAATATTTATACTACAAAATAACGTATTCCTACAGAAAGTACCGTGTTTATACGAGTACCGCACAAGAGTCCCAACTGCTCACATCTAGCGGGAAGATGGCATCCTCAAAGTATGCTGTGAAGCTGAAGGGAGTGGGGAGAGGGGGGAGATGAGGGAGTGGAAGGTTGGGAAGTATCTGATTTTTTTACAGTAACTCCACACAGGAGGCCCCGAGGGAAATAATTTCCCTCAATGCCTATATCATCTTTGGGTATGCTGTGTGGAGGGTCTTTTAGATGATATCAAGTAGTGAACATGCAGGAGGGAGGAAACACAGAGGACGGCAGATCATTCCACAGTTAAGCTGTTGAACACAAGAACGAGTCGTAGAAGCGACACGTTCTCATGTGACAAATGTCAACCGTGTGCAAATGTTGTAAATTAAAAATTATTTAAGAAAAAAATTATAACCAATAACATTAAAAAAATTGAGAACCCTTGAATTATACAGTTTTTAACCTTATTTAATAATTTATAACAAGTTTGAAAGAAAAAAACAATTGTTTTCAAACAATAATTCAATTTATAATATTTTAAAATATATATTTCAAGAGATTGAGATCCTCCGAATTCTAGTTTACTTATTGTAATTATTTAAAATTTATATTGAAAGTATTTTTTATACTTAATTTTAAATATTTTTATACAAATTTAAAATCGGTAATTTGAAATAAATTGAAAATTACTGTTTACAGAGTCTCAGTACGATTAAATTAATTAATTTTAATAAACCCGCATCATACAATGTAAAATGTACCGAAGGTTACCACAATTTTTATTACGAGTAAATGATATTAAAAATTACTCAAACTGCACCAATAGATACGGGAGATAATAAAATATATCCTGAGTTTATCTCCAATTTTCTAAAGTGAAAAGGAGACAAAAGAAATATATAATTGATGTATTAGCAATACTCGTAGCATTACGTACACGTACTTATCGCGTAGTCTATTGGAATTTAGGTGATTCAGTACGTAATTTAAATCTGCGTTGGTTTCCGTATTGTTACAATGGTAAGATCCTTTGTGACGAATTACCGGTTTGTTTTATGAAAGACAATTAGATAATTTTATGGACGAAATTTCAACGAAAGTCTATAAACACCTAGGAATTCCGCGATGAGATTTGATAACTTACAAAAAGAAGAATAAATAAAACAAAAATATTGGTGGGCATTGAAAACAACTATTTTAATTACATTGACACGAAACTTATTGTTGCAATTTCCACGAAAAAATATAATAAATTTTAAGTAGAAATGTAGACCTAAAAACCTCTACAATGTAAAATATTGTGATTTGATTCATACAAAATTATGTTTTTTTTCTCTGCTGCCAGTGTTCGAGTTAGTACAAGTTGAAAAAAATTTAAAAAATGCATGTTTGTCGTGAAGAACAATAATTGAATAAATATTAAAATTTGAAAGTTATTGCAGTAGCTCAGAAAAATGAATGCTTACTAAACAACTATTAGATTCGAATACTCAACAGTTTTTCATAGAAAGCGTAAAGATATTATTCTTACCTTGAAGCCTTCTTCTACAGAAGCTACATCTACAGCCCTGGCCGGAGCGATAATAGAAATAAGTTCTCATCTTTCTCACTTTTCCATGAATCATCGCCAAATCATGATGAAGGCTCCAACATTGCTGAAGAACTTATGTGAGCATTCTCGTATTTCAGAAACCGAACTGCAAAAACACAAATACTTCAATGGATATTCTATGCTTGTAGTTCTAGTACGCTGGCGTGTACCTCTGATAATTATTATTTTGTAATCATTTTTACTTGTTTTATGAATACACATTTCTTAACAACAATAGATCAAAAGATCGCTACTTTAAATTAAATTTAAATACTATTTCATTGACTTACCAAGCGACTCGTGAAACCAGACTCCGTGGCAAAACTGAAAGCTTGTAAATGTCACAAGTTTGTTGCAAACACGTTGCTATAAATTATAACGTTGAATTTCTCTCACTCCACAAACCTAGCGGTGAAACAAAGTACTATGAAATAAAATGTGGACAGCATTGAAAATAATTGTATTATATTCGGGAAAAAAATAATATCACGGGACGGAAAGGAAAATACGAGACTTATTAATTTTATTTGTCATTCTTAACTATTTTTTGTTTGCCGATCCGGACAGAATGCAAGGCTGAAGAAAGAGTAGAGAACACGAATAAGAAAGGGAAGCTTAGATCGTTTGGATGGAGGTAAGAGTGTCAGGGAAAAATTATCACGCGGAAATGAATGGTAGGAGAAGTCGGGGACGACCGAGGAAAGCATGCCAAGACTTAGTGAATCAAATACTTGAATTGGGTTAAGTTAAGAGACTGAAAATCAGAAGGGTGTGTTTGAGACGATACATCAATGCATGGAATTCGATCATCGTTGAATAATATATACGGGTTACAAATAACCTGACAATATTTGAAAATGTTGCTTGTGTCGTGGTGAATATACAATGAATACAATGTGAATTGTGTCAGCCGTGTTCGCCTCTCCTGAACTGTTTTTTTTTTAACATATATGTATTTTAAATATAATTTTTGTATTGTACTTGCATAAACTATGTCTATTTTGTAAGGGAGTTGGGTCATACGGAGAATAAATGTTATTTCGTTGTCCGCAAATGATCCGACTCCCTCCCTTTGTGAATGCACATTTCATGGTCAGTGAGAAATGTGTTCTTATTGACTGCTTGTGAATATAAATGAATGAATAAACGGAGCAGTACGACGGTGTGAGGGAGAGAGGAGATAGCTTGTCCGTCGGACATTCGCAGAACGCGTTAGCTCTGATAGTCCCGAATCCCCAACATTTCGCAGGCGACTTTAAGTAGCTTGCGAAAACCAAATTTAACAATAGGGTTTTTTATCCAGTTACGATCTTTTCCCTAAAAAGTCATGAAATGTAATAATAATAAACTCAGTCAATTAAATAAAACCATCAGATGGTGATAGTAATAAGGCCAAAGTGCCGCAGTACTAGTTAGCTAGAAAACATGAGGGGCATTTGTATAAGCCCCAGCTAGGTAGAGGATTACGAAAGAATCCGTAAAATCAAAAAAAAAATCAAATTTAGCAAGTCAGCCAGCAACTCTCGCCCCCATAACACTTCTCCATTACGTCTGGTACATGAATAAAGTAAAGATTGAGTGTCAAGACTATGTGGCGGTCTATCCTATCGACCAATCTCTGTTTTGTTTTTCACTATAATATTAATCAGAGTGGTAGGCACTCTCAGTATCCCCCTGGTGAAAGACCACAATTTAGAATCCAAACGTAGCTACAAATGTCATTATAAGTATTCGGTGAAGATCTGAATAGCCCATATACTCTAAATCTTTTCCTCCCTGAACTTCTTCCCTTCTTACTTCCCTCTTACAACTACTTCGATTGAGGATGACATAGGCCCATTATACTCGTACCGTATATGCGTACATTATAACTCACCCTCACAGTACTTTTTTTATTACATTTTTTCCCATATTCGAAAATAGTACAGACAAAGCAATTTTTTTATATGAATACCGTTCAGGAGTCCCAACTTCTCCCAACCGTCTGGAGCCAGTGAGGCATCCTCAATTGGGGAATGTTGTGAGGCTGAAGGTATTAGGAGGGGAAGGAGAAAGAGAAGAGAAGAGGATTCGTAGTCGAGAACCTTACCCCTCGAACATGGAGGCAATCAAAGTTCTCCCTTACCCGCAGTAGTCCTACGATACAGTACACCAATATATTTGAAATGTTTTACCTGTACACCTATTATACATTTATTAGTTTAAATAAATAACCGAATAAAAGCAATGTGAGGAAAATGTGCTCAATCCTGTTTCGATTCTCGTTATTACCCGTTATTACCCGTAGATACCCCCCTCCACCTGCAACTGCGTACTACTATTTATCTACGTCATATCTTTTTTTTTTAAAAGCATTTTTCTCAAAACTACTCAAAACGCGGATAAGACACTTTGGTTTACAGCGCCTCATATAGCCTCCTTTAACGGAAACAATCTTACCAACAAATCTTCCATTGATACGCTTGGTGTAACCCGAAGTGACCAGCTCAGGTAGGGGGCTCCGTCGACCCCAGAGTCAAATTAGCCTCTCTGGGAAAGCTGGGCGTACTGAACATGGCCCGCATTATCATTTGTCTATTTTTGACAAATGATTTATTATTTTTAGTATTCTATATATTCCTGATGAGGAAAGCTTCGCTTTCGAAACATGTTGATATGTATATATTAATAAAGTGGTGAATACAAAGTAATTGTTTTATTAATTTATTAATAATGACGCCAGATAGTGAATATCAATCTTTTGGAGAAATAATAAACTTGTGTTTACGGGAAGTATATAGAATTATTTGGGCTATTTACGTTTCTGTTAATCCCAGCACGCACCTGGAAACCTGTAACCATCCCGCTGCTTCCACGGAGGTGTAAGCAGAGATGACAGACCCCGTCATTCACATCGTCTCATATATTTTGGTATTAGTAAACGATTACTGTATGCTTTTTTCTTATCTCTTTGAAGTTAACTATTATTCTACATTAATAATGATACTATACTCCAATTATCTACTCTACACAATAGTTTTTTTTCTGTACTATTCTTTACATCTCTTTATACTTAATTATTATACTTTTTTCTAGATATATTACAATATATTACCGTACTATGTCAATACTAGCCTTTTCTCTTCTGTTGTTGTATAATGGAACTTAATGTGAACTAAACTTGTCAATTTGACTGTCCCAAAACGGGATTTATTCCTAGTTGGGCAGTTAAAGGTTTCTTAAATATTGTTGTTAAATAATATGTGTTCAAAATAAATAAATATTAGTACTACTATTCTTTTCTGTTATTCAGATTCTTAACATGACCCGACTCAAGCATTTGTTTCACTTGGTCGTGTAATGTGAACATTTAAAAAAAATCTTTTGCATCTTTTTATTAACCCCTAGCTTCTCACGAACTAAGATGCAGAAACCTTCATTTTTTAAAATGACAATTTCGATCTATTTTTATTCATCGGGAATCGAACCCGTAACCAGTTGCGAAGTTAGTTTATTTATTACTACTTATGGAAAGCGAACTGTCATATATTCTCCTTACAATCCTTTCTTCGATCATTCGCTCTACATGCCCGAACATATAAGCGTCCCTTTCTTAATCTTGCTAATTACGCATACATCAGCTTTGCATCCTTTACGAATCTCAACATTTTTCAAACGATCATACATGTTTTACCACACATTCGTCTCAGAGATCTCATTTCTACAGCATTCAGTCTACTTTCATCCTTCCTCTGCCAGTTCTATGCCTCACAGCCATCAGGGGCGAAGGAGAGGGGATCAGGGTCCGAAGCTGGACCCAATTTGCCAACAAGCTGGTGGCTGTAGACAGAGTTACGCAGGACTGTCATGCGAAAGCCACAATTCCTCAAAGAATCTGAAAAGTATTATTAAAGCGCTGTGCGAATAGTTTCTCGCCGTTTCTTTCAAAGGTGTGGGCTTGCTTCATTTACACTTGTACACCATATTATTCTGCACACTCTTCTGATAATATAATTTTTTTCATGTACCGATACGTCTTTGATCGCACAATGTCTTCTTTACCGTCTTCAACTTTGTTATTCATCTTCACGTCGTAATATATTTTCTTTGTTTTTCTGCTATACATGTTCAAACATTCAAGTGTCACTTTCTTTATCTTGTTCATTACGCTTACATCAGTCTCGAATTCTTTCCGAATGTACACATTTCTACTACAGTCAATATTACAATACAAATATGAATTGGAGTTGAGTAGGTACTTACGTAAGAAGTGTATGAGTGTAGGAATATCATTTCCTGAAACTTGAACCAACAATTATAACTGAAATCCCTAAAAAATCCAAGATGAAATACGCCCTTTAAAATACAACAATTCCCCCTTTTGCAGCTGATACAACCAGTATCAGTAATAGATGAATTTCGTTTTCTAATTTCATAGGTATGTAAAGATGAATTTGAATCTCGGCCTGCGAAAGATTCAACTTACATGCGTTTTGTTACAATAAATGAATGTAAATTAATCAATTAAATTTATAATAGTAACGTTTCTATTCTGATCGGTGGACTGTCGCCGGGCGATACTGTGTGTCTTCCACTCTGGAACATGCCGTAAGTATACTGTGTATATGTGTAGTAATAAATTGGATGCTTTGTATTTACCACTTTATCAATACACACATGTCTACATGTTTCTTCATCAGGAATATATAGAATACTGATATATAATAATGTCAAATATAGACGTGTTTTCTGATACGTCCAAAATTATTTTTTCCGAAACTAAAACTTTATAATATGAAGAGTTAATCTGGAATGACCTGCCAGGTGCAGGTGCAGGTACGTTTCTGTGTCTATTTGTACATAATAAGATAAACCCTGGAGAGTAGTATTCATATACAGCCCTTAAAGTGATTTTTTACAGAAAAAAACGGCGCTATACAATCGTCCAATAATTATTATTACACAGTATACTTACAGCATGTTCCAGAGTGGAAGACACTTAGTATCGCCCGGCGACAGTCCACCGATCAGAATAGAAACGTTACTGGAAATTTAATAAAGGGTTTCAAGAAATGGCTTAACCATGTTTAGTGTCCAGATCTGAATAGCTATGTATTTCCCCCTACTTTCTCCTTTATCATCTCCTCTTATAATAAACTTGTTATTATCTGTTCAGTGATTCTGATGCATGGAATATGTAATATTTCCTATAGCCTGTACAAATGCCGACGGAATATAGTACAATGCCTGAGATAGCGTAGTCTTTCAATTGATAAATTAAGAAGAATAACATTGTTTAGACCACTTCTTTAAATGCATAAATACCAAAGTTCTTCGAAAGCAAAGCTTTCCTGATCAGGATAAATATTATACTGATGAGGAAAGCTTTGCTTCAGAAACATGTTGATATCAGAAGCTCAGCGTACTGTACAGAGCCCGCAGATATTTTAATAGTATGCAACTGCTGACCCCATACAAATCGCAAGTGCGCCACTGTAGAATTTGACAACCATCTCTTGTCGGGAGCTCCAAAATATCTGAAAAAACCCTTCAGATACCTTTGATAGATTTCCCTATCTTAACAAACGGATTGCAATCTTTAGAGGAGATGCTTCAGATGGGAATGCTGTCCCTGTTCTACCGGTATTTTAATGGAAGATGGTCTGAGGAACTAGCGTTATTGATCCCTTCGGCACCGGTGCATGGGCGGGAAATACGCCAAACGCGCGCCCAACATTTGTAGACGGTTGAATTTTGTCACATGAGAACGGGTTGCTTCTACGACTCGTTCTTGTGTTTTGGCAATGATCTACCGGCCTCTGTATTTTCTCCTTCCTACAACAGGGTCTCTTCAAGATCCAGGTTTACTCCTTCCTATCCTTTAAAATACCCTCCACACAGCATCCCCAAAGATGATATAAGCTATGAAAAAGTGGTGTAAACATAGTTATTATTATAATTTCATCAAAAGATTTGTATTCACTATGTAGCGTCATTATTAATAAATGAAATTTAAATTATTTTGAATTCACCACTTTATTAATATACACATACTCGTGTCTACATGTATCAAAAGCGACACTTACCATACTTCATTGGGAATAATAATCTTGAGTATTATATATATACATTAATATTTAATATACATAATATTTAATATTTTTTTAATATTCTATATATTCCTGGTAAAGAAAGCATCGCTATCGAAACATGTAGATTTGTGTATATTAAGTGGTGTATACAAAATAATTTTTAATTCATTTATTAATCTTGATTTAACGCCGTGTTTTTGCTTTTGATAAGGTATTCAATTTACTAATACAGAGAATTAATTATGAAACAATTATACAACCATGGAAATTAAGAAACACATTATATTTAATCTAAGTAGGTAGGTGAGGGGTTTGTGGAATTTTCCATGCGGGTTCCCAGAGGGACTTTAAAGGTAGATAGATACCTGATAAGAGTAGAAACGAAATATCAAAACAAATTCTTATTGCCGAATCAGTGAAATTATAAAGATTATAGAAAAAAAATATGTTAATAACTTCATGCTTTTTCCCATCATAAGGCTCATTGTCTGAGTGATACGTAACTCAATCTTATCAATATTACTCAAAAATATTACCTTTTTTAGTACTCAATTTTAAACGTATTTTTTTCCTCACAGTACCTATCAAACACATACATAATCTCTTTATACTTAATTATTATACTTTTTTATAGACATATTTTATCACCACACTATGTCAATACCCCTTCTGAACTAACTAACTAACTAACCATCACGCCGTTTCCTCGTAGGGGTAGGCAGAGAGGACGGACCGCCAAACAACTCGATCTTGGCATACACTTCTTGCTTCATTCACATTCATACAACGCCTCATACATTCTCTTCTGTTATTCCGACTTCTCACATGGCCCGACTCGAGTATTTGATTCACTTGATCGTGCCACGTCTTCCTCGGGCGTCCCCGGCTTCTTCTTCCATTCACATTCGCGTCATATATTCTCCTTACACTCCTTTCTGCGTTCATTCGCTCTACATGCCCAAACCATCTAAGCGTCCCTTTCTTAATCTTGCTCACTACGCTTACATCAGCCTTGCATTCTTTACGAATCTCAACATTTTTCACTCGATCATACATGGTTTTACCACACATTCGTCTCAGAGATCTCATTTCTACAGCATTCAGTCTACTTTTTTCCCTTCTGTTTTTGTAAAATGGCACTTTATATGAACTAAACTTCTCAATTTGTCTGTCCTAAAACGGGATTTCTTCCCAGTAGGGCAGTCAAAGCTTTCTTATATGTTTTTGTTAAATAATGCGTTTCAAATAAATAATAATTATTATATAATCAATTCCTTCAATGGCCCATATTTCATAACGTAAAAAAAAAATTACTTTTAATCCGTACTAGATATTTACAATACTTTTTGATGAAAAAAAATCATTACCTTTAGTTGAGTATTTTGACCTCAAATCCAAAATTAAGTTTTGTAAGAAACAAGGCGCGCAGCCGTTCCTCTTAATAGGGAATTAAATTTAATTCATATTCAAATATTTTACCTACTTTTATCCAATTTTTTTAGCAGTGTTTGATTGCCATGTCTGATATCCAGGTCCTTAATCACTATCCTCTTTCTTATCTCCTTCCCCTCCCCACTACCTCCAGTCTCACAACATGCCGCAATTGCGGATGCCATAGTATCACTGTCTCCAGAGGATAGGGAGCAGTAGGGACTATTATGAGGAAAACACATTAAAAAAATACAGAGAAGTTTAAAAAAAGCTTTGGTAAGTAAAATCTGTTTTCAATACAAACATTTTATTATATAACTACGCACGGAAGGGATTGTATTCCGCGACCCCCGGTCCGAACTAAATATATTGACCACTTGACCACGAAGTTCGACAAATACTTTATAAAGTGAGGCATGGAACTGGAAAATGAAGGAAGAAAGTAGACTGAATGCTGTGGAAATGAGATTCCTGGAGGAAAACTATACTTGACTGTGTGGTAATTATTGAAATTCGTAAAGAAAGCAAGGCTGATGTGAGCTAAATTAGTGAGATTAAAAAAGGAGAATATATGACGCGAATGTGAATGTGAGAAGAAGCAGGGACGCCCGAGGAAGACATAGCACGATCAAGTGAAACAAATACTCGAGTCGGCATGTCAATAATAGGAAAGTATGTATGAGACGATGTATGAATGTGAATGAAGCGAGAAATGTGTGCCAAGACCGAGTTGCTTGGCGGTCCATCCTCTCTGCCTACCCCTGCGGGGAAACGGCGTGATGGTTAGTTGGTTGGTCTGCTATTTAATAAAATTCCCTTACGTTATTATTTGCAAACAAGGAAGCCATTATTGGGTTTACTCAAATCTAGTAATGGCTTCTTTTTAAATAATTGTTTTCTATTGGAGCGTTATCTCAAACGGCAAATATGAATTCTTCACCCAGAATTTAGCGTACGGGCCTTAATGGACTGCGGACAAGGGATTATAAGTGATGATATTTGACATAATATTAGCCAGGTAGAATCCTGCACTTTCTTTATTTTATTGCTTTTTAATGAGAGGAGTTTCATGTAAACCATGACCATACAATTCCAATCGCTTTACTGGAGGTTATCCCGATAATAAAATTAAGTATCTAAAATGGATGTTAATTTCACAACTAAATACCAGAAATACCTCCCATTACAATGAAATAAATAAACATTTAAGGGTCATGTCTAGTAAATAAATCTCAGAGTCAAAAACCCATATAACAAGGAAAAACAAACACAACATTTGGACAACTTCTTATACTATGGTAATAAACAAAATCCCACTATCCTTCAAAAATCACAAGAGCCATAATAAATTTAAAAATTAAACAAATCACTAGATACGTTATCTGAAATAGAAAATATTTTAACACCAAATACAGACTAACACCGAAACCAATCAACTGCACTTAAAACACCCCACCTTGAAATTATTTAATTTTTTTCATCAAAAACATCAATTTAATATAATGCAATTTCATATTTTGTAAATGAAATCCCAGTAAGGATGTCATTATTTGTTATTTTGTTATAAAGAAAGAAGATAATATATTATTATTATTATTACTAGAGATATGGAACTGGCAGAGGAAGGAAGAAAGTAGACTAAATGCTGTAAAAATGAGATCTCTGAGACGAATGTGTGGTAAAACCGTGTATGATTGTGCCAAAAATATTGAGATTCGTAAAGAATGCAAGGCTGATGTTTGCGTAATGAGCAAGATTAAGAACGGGACGCTTAGATGGTTCGGGCATGTAGAACGAATGAACGAAGAGAGGAGTGTAAGGAGAATATATGTCGCGAATGTGAATGGAAGAAGAAGCCGGGGACATCCGATGAAGACATGACACGATCAAATCAATCAAATGCTTGAGTCGGGCAATGTCAGAAGTCGGAATAACAGAAGAGAATCTATGAGACGATGTATGAATGTGAATGAAGTAAGAAGTGTATGCCGAGATCGAGTTGTTTGGCGGTCCGTCCTCTCTGCCTACCCCTGCGGAGAAACGGCGTGATAGTTAGTTAGTTAAAATGTGAAATAACATAAAATAGTCAAATAAAATTTACTTTCCACGACGGGATTTGAAACAGCGACCTTCGGATTCGTAGTTGAGGATCGTAACCAATAAACCACGAAGGCCGTCAAATCCTATTTTAGTAGCGTAGTGTTTTCTTTTTGAAGTGCTGTGATATTTTCCATTTATTCTGTTTTTTTTTAACTGTTTGATAATTTATTCCATTCTTAGAAAGAAGTGAAACTAGTAGTCCACAATGGGACGGTGATACCAAGCCTGACGTATGACAGACAGGCATGGAAATGAATGAGTGGAAGAAAGATGAAAGTAGTCTGAATGCTGTAGAAATGAGACTTCTGAGGCGTATGTGTGGTAAAAATTTGTATCACCGCCTTAAAAATGTGATTCGAACTTAGAATCTCCAATCTAATTATAATTTCTTCAAAAGGTTGGTATTTTCTTTGTGGCGTTATTATTAATAAATTAATTAGAAATTACTTAGAATTCACCAGTAAAAATTATAATGTCAAGTATAGACAAATGATAAACATAGAACACAATAAAGTAAGAATAGACAAATTATAAACATAAACAAAAAAATAGGTAAATAATTAATCTAAAATGTTAATAAAAAAAATGATAAACTATTGAATAAAAAATCACATTAGAAATAAAAAAAACATAAATATATTTTATTATTAATATTAAAATGAAAATAAATTCAAAAGATAGCTATTTAAAATAAATATTTGATTATTAATTAAGTTTGATTCACCATTAACGCTTTTTCTAATTTCTAAAATTTCAAATTTCTCTAATTGTAAACCGGTTGTATTTGTATGTAAAATTCGTAAATCTTCATATTAAAATAATGTTTAAATATGATTGGCAAATTCAGAATAATTGTTATTATTTAAAAATCTTAGGTGTTCCTTAACTCTAATACTGAAATTTCTAGAATTATTTCCCATTTAAAAATAGTTACAAACGTTACAAATTAATTCATATACCAAATCAAGTATTTTAGAGTGCCATTTATTTAACTGTCGATTGACAGTTGATGAGTTTCATTCCCGCAGCAGGACAGATATAATCTACAAATATAGTAGACAATATACGAGTATACACAAACTCTGATATTAATAAATGAAATGTTTGTATTCACCACTTTATTAATATATACAATTCAACATGCCTCGAAAGCGATGCTTTCCTCATCAGGAATACATACAATACTATTATTATGGAAATGTTATTTTATCTACGGTTTGTAGTTGTTTATATGGTTATTTATAAGTAGAAACGTGTTTGAGTTAAATTATTTTGAAATTCTTAAGTTTGAAAGAATTTAGTTCGTTACATACGTACTTATTTTATAGTGACCTTAACCGTAATTTTAATTTATTATAAGATTTTGAATGACAAGTACCCGTTAGTTGAACTACAAAAAGTAGTTAATTGGGACGTTTTTGTTTTTGATATTTTGTAAAATTTAATAAAATATACACACACATATATATCTAATCTGTAATCTTGACGGTTCATCCACTTCTTAGATCATCGTGTTATTCTAATAATTATTTTATCAATTTTACAGCTCCGTTTTCTCCAAAAACCGTTCAAAGGGCGCAAAATCTACAGGATTATTGATAAGTCATTACTATTGTATTTAAGTCACTTAACGGAGTGTCTCCAGCTTTCTTATCAGAACTGTGTATTCCCTAAAAATACAAATTTACCCTAGCAGCGTCATCAGCTATCGGGAGGTTGAAGGAACCAAAGCGCACACCTAATACTAAGTTCGGTGATAATGCTTTCGGAGTATCAGGACCTAAAGCCTGGAATGAACTGCCGCATGACTTAAGAATTATCAAAGATTCGACAGAATTCAGAACTAAGTTCAAACTCATATTTTCAGACAATCATCTATAAATGGAAGAAATGCAAACGTAAATTGCTTAGTTAGGCTAGTCGGTTAGTGCTTACCTAAAATCACTTATAGAAAAAGTTAAAATAAAATTCACTCATTGGTGCACAATCTTCTCATATATGTCACTTTCTAATATGTGCCATCAATTTTCTAATATATATAACACCAACAGAAAAGGAGGTTAAAATATCAACTATAAAACTATCAACTCTATGCTTAAATTATCTAAATATTCTAATAAAACTGTCTTCATCCGAAGCGACTTGCCGGGTTAGTATGTTTTTCTGTATCTGTACATAATTAGATAGGGAATAGGAAGTAATATTTGTACAGCGCCCTTGAGGTGATTTTTCACAAAAATGTCGCTATACAAATTATTAATTATTATTATGAGTATTCCTTTCAGACATCAAGGTAAATTGTGAGCTGTGATTAGGATATGAAAATTCTGGGAAATTCCTAATAAGTTTTAATGTCATATGAAATCATCAGGTAAATATAAATCCTATAATATATTATTATTTTTTAATGGGGGGTTTATTGTTGATAATGAGTACAGGCACGTTAATTTTTATTTAGAGTGCATTTTAATCTCTTTGGGATAGCCACCCGCTAGCATTGCATCGCTTTCCCCGAAATATTCCTAATCTAAATGCAAGAATGTTTTAATGTGGTTGTTATTACAGATACTGACTACTTTGCTCTCCACCCCTGATCTGATTACCCGCAGCCAAATTCTAAGAAACACATCATTAATTCATAATTATTATCAGCGTTAAATTACGTAACGCCCGTCGGGTTCCCATCCAGGAGTCGTGAGTTCAATTCCTCGGCTGGACAGTAGGATATTTTTCTATGTTGTAAGTTTTTTGTAACACGAATTTGTCTTTTTAAAAGTACAGTTATACAAACCGTATCACTCAGTATCAACTTATAACGGTATTTATACTCGTACTATAAATTGCTGATTATAATTTGATTTTGAATTAACTTATTGAAGCATATAAACCTAATTGTAATATATTTTTAATCATTGGAGATAATATTAACAACTCTCAAAATGAAACCGAAAAGACAGAAAAGAAAATGATAAGGTAGCAATTGAGACTCGAACCCATGGGGTAGCAGTAACTCGCTGAATTAGAGTGCAAGGTTCCGGATAAACCATAAAGTCCTGGATTTGAATCCCAGTTGCTAAAATTATCTATTTTGTTTCTGTGTCTTTTCGATTTCATGTTTCATTTTGAGAGTTATTTATATTATCTTCAATGATAATAACAAGGAATGTTTATATCGTGTTGAGGAATAAAACTTTGGCTGTTTTTAGATATTTGAAGGAAAAAAGGCGTTTCTTATTACACATTCCAACATAGATTTTACATCTCATTCTCAGATATGAAACAAGAAAAGTTAGCAGATTAAAAATAAAATTCTCGGAATATATCGGAATTTCATTTTTCATAAAAATGTTGAAACCCCCGGGCGCTCTTAAGCACCATTAAATATAGACTGAATATTCCACAGACGGAAAAAGCATTAACTGTGTTTTATGATCACATATGAATAGACAGGTACTTCCTAATTGTCCCCTTCACATCTCCTTCCTCTTCCCAATACTGAAGCGCGTCTCCCTACATACACCAAACGAGGATACCATAGACCCGCTAGCTTCGGGCAATTGAGACTCTCGTGTGGTGTTTACATAATATACACTAGTAACCCAATATATAAATATATGTTTTTGGATTTTAAAATCTTACAGAAAACAATCGCAAAACGCAAGGCGATTACAGGCCTCGAAAGGGAATGGTAGAAGTAGTCGGGGACGCCCAAAGAAGATATCGCACCACCAATTGAATCAAATACTTGAGTCAATCGTGTCAAGACTTATAGCAACTTAAGACAGACTCATTCGGGAAGCCGACGTGATGGTTAGTTCGTGAGACATCGTCTAGAGAAGTGGCTCTCAGGTATTTGTCTGGTGGATCTCTGTACTTCCGGCCCGATTGCTATGTACCCAAATTTAATAAAATACCCGTAGAGAGCCCGTATTTAAAATATGTCAGCTGCTGTTGTGGTTTATTGATATGACGGCCTCCATGAATCCGAATCGCCCTGGTGAAAGACCACCATTCAGAATTGAAACGTTGCTTGAAATGGCTTTTAGTCATGTTTGGTGACCAGATCTGAATAGCCAGGTATTTCCCCACCTTTCTCTTACCCTCCCCTATACCTTCAGCCTCACAAAACTCCCCAATTGGGGATGCCATAGTCTCACTGTCTCCAGACAGTTCGGAGCAGTTGGGACTTTTGTGCGGTATTCGTGTAAAAAAAGGATAAAAAAATTAATAAATCATTAACCTAAAATTTGTTTATTCAGAATGTTTTTGTTTCTCGGGAAAAATAAACACTTATTCCAACCATGGGTTATTTATTTGAAAAATGAAGTAATATTAATAATAAACAATATTCGAATGATTTGTATAGCACCATTTTTGTGAAAAATCCCCCCAAGGGCGCTGTACAAATATTTTTCCAATGCTCTATCTTCATTATTGAGTAAGGATAATTTATTATAACTTAAGGGTAACAAATTGCACCCACCGTCTCATCGGATAATACCATCAGCCTCTATGTATTGCACACTGTATCGCCTATGAGCGTAATGTACGTTTAATATTAATATTATTTACGTTTAGGATTATTAAAAAAAACGATTGTAGGTATTATGTTGTTCCTCTTTTATTTTTAATAATTGTTTTAATAAGTTTCCGTACGGTTTTCACCAAGTTTTTTTAATGTAATGTTCTGTAAATTTCTCAAAAGACAGTTTTGAAAGAGATTACGGTAGTTTTGGCATGTTTTGGTACAATGGCTATTTTTGGCCAATTGGTTATCAATGTTAGGTCAGGTTTGTTTCCGGTCCAATGCGGCGTTGGTTCCTCATCACACAAATTTCCCCTAAGACTAATCTGAATACTTATTATTAAAAAATTATTTGTTATGAAACTCTCCCCCCGAAAAAGATAATACAAATGCAGGAAATTAATACTTTCCTTTTAAAACCGTTTTTATTTTTGAACAATTTAAATAATGCTCAACGAAAATACGACGTTTGCTCCTATAGTTTTTACATAAAACATACGTTTCTAAGATACATACATAGCTCACCAAAATGACGTAATCAACTGAAAATAGTTACTGTGCAGATCTAAAACATTCCGAAAAGAAAATACCATGAAAAGTCCATGTCACCAGAACTCGCCATTCGAGTCTGTAATGGATTTCATGTATTCCACTTCATGATTATCACTATGTATATGGGGCCACAAAGTCTATCTAGGGTCAATTCGATGGGAGGAATTTTATGAATCGATTTTTCATGTTGAAATATCAACACGAACACTTGAATAAGGTATGACAAATAAAAATAAACAGAAAAATACTTTGTAATAATATTAACGTACTTAAATAATTTACATATCGCGATTTTTGTGTGGGGTATTCAAAATCAATCAGATATTTCTTTTAATGCAACTCATAAAATGTGCAATAGCTTGCAAATTGCAATGTTTGCCGACAAGCATTATTTTAGTCATATAATAAAGTTCCATATCAAATTTATAATATAATTCGTTCTCTTTAAATATAGAGATCTCGAGTTCATGCATTTCCATTGTAGCCCCAGTAACAAGGTAATTTGCAAATAGGTATTCCTGGAATTATTTCAAATAAAGAAACCAATTAAAAATCAGCAGCGGATCCGTAAACCCCGGCGGTAATGCATTATTTGTTCTAAATTTGGAAGTACCCTCTATTAGGAATATCGGTGACTCATGTACTGCCGGTGCGGATTAGTGTCTTTATCATCGGTTTCTATGTGCATTCAAAATTTACATATAATTAATAAACATACAAATATTCCCGAGTCACTAGCACATAACAACCCTAATTACCTACCTCATTAGTCTAAGGGCTGGAGAGTATAAACGGTGGTTTTTGGGGTTTGAAGAATCAGTACCGATTGAAACTTGTTGGAGTTAAGATTTATGTCCTAATTAATTTAAAAGTGTTTTTAAATTTGCAAATTAAACCCTGTATAGTCAAACCTGAGTATTGCCGAAATAAAGTGTTGTAACATCTACAAGTAAACCTGTGTTCAAGTCCGTGATTCTTATTGTTAAAACACAAAAGTTTAACGCACTACCAAACAATGGAGCAATCCAAGTATACTTATAAATCCATGGCAAAATCACGTGAAATTGCTCAACCTGTGTCCTACTTGGTGAAAAGCAAAATCCGAATGCTGAGGTCCCGCCGGTTGCAGCAGGAGACACCAGCACCAAAAGAGGTTCACAGGCAGCCGATGTCCGAACAAGAACAATTCCTGTCTATGTTTGGACTGCGCAGAGTGATTCAACCAACTTTCATTACTCCTGCAGAACCAGAGCGGCAACAAAATACTGCATCAGATGTCCGGAAAATTGATGTTGATAAAATAATTATTAATAAAAAGAACGAAACCTCCGTCATAAAGATAGCATCAACCATCGTTGTGACGGACAAATCAACAGTTACAAAGGAGATGTCAACGATTCATATGGAGGAAGATAAATCTACAATTACGGAGGCTGTATCAAAAATTCACGTGATTGAAAACAAATTTCCAGTTACTGAAGATGTATCAATAATTGATGTGGACGTGGATAAAATACTGCGTGTTAAAGAAGATTCAGTTAATGGTGTGGAGGAGGATAATGAAGATTCAAAGATCGTTATGAAGGAGGAAAACTTACCAAAGGAAGAATCACTAATCAACCTGGAGGAGAACAGAATCCAAATTGCAAATGAAGACTCACAAATCCACGCAAAGGAGGAAAAAATCCCAATTGTGAAGGGTGAATTAGCAGTCGATGTGGAGGACGAAATTAAAATTGTAAACGAAGAATTAGAAATTGCTGTGCTGGAAGACAAAACTCCAGCCATAAAAAAAAGGAAGAGAAACAAACAAGGCAACAAGTCACCATTTGCCAAAAAAGTGAAGAAACACCAAGTGCGGGACGACAAAACAATTACATTGAGAATAGGGGAAATAGAAGAAGTTCTGAAGTACCACCCGGCAATGGCGAGGTTTGACCACTCTAAACCCAGGACTCCCGAGGAGCAGGCAAAGAGGGACCGGAATAACGAGGCCTGCAGGATTAGCCGGGCGCGGGCAAAGGCCGGACTGACCCGAAAATATGTTCGCAAACAGAAATGTGTAGAGAATGAAGAATGAAATGTGTTCTTAAAATAGTTAATTTGGTAGCGTTTTGTGCTCTACCAGAAAGATTAATTTTTCAATGTTTTTATCTAATTTGAGTTGTAAAATTTGTTTTGGTTTGTACTACTGTTTTCTATCATAACTGCTTGTTTTATAATTATACTTGATAATAAACTTTTTCTTATAACACAATTGTATTTTGCCAGATTTAATTATATTTTATTTTACAATTGAATAATTATTATCATGTTAGTTTTGAATATTGTCACGATTTTTTTGTTGTTTAATAAATTACTTGTTTTATAACTATAACTGAATTCTTTTCTTCCTTCTTTAGTTTTATGTTTCCCATCAGTAAGCCATGGATTGGTTTACAGTGAGTTACTAAATAATATATCAGTAATCAACGTAAGATCTATGGGGTTGGTTTTTACCAAATACATTATATTCATTATTTAAAAGAAAGTTTATTTTCCCAACTGCTCCCAACCGTCTGAAGCCAGTGAGACTATGTCACTCCCGATTGGGGTATTGGGAAGAAGGTGGGGAAATACATGGCTATTCAGATCTGGTCGCCAAACACGGCTACAATCAATTTTAATTCTCAATGGTGGTCTTTCACTAGGGCAAATGTGCGCAAATACACTATATATTATTTTTAAATGAATTAATTGTGAAAAAGCAGTAATTAATTAAATAAAATTTACTTGCCCACCAAGGATTCGAACCCGCGATCTTCAGATTCACAGTTGAGTCTTACCCCTCGACCACGGAGGTCATCAAAGTATCAATTGGTTTTAGATTTGTCATTCAATACAGTTAAATTGGGACGTCCATTGTTCGGCCAATGGCAGATCTGAACAGTTAAGTACTTTACAACCTTCCACTTCTCCCCTTCTTTCCTCATTCCGGTAATAAAATGGTCACACGGATCTACTGGAACTACGAGTAGGTACCAGCGAGATTGTATAATAGTATATACTAAATACCGATAACAACTTGAGAAAGATGACGCGATGCCAACTCAGACCCAGAAGTCGTGAGTTCAATTCCCTGGCACAAGCAACATCTTCCTCACTCAGGTAATAAGAGGTCACACGAAGCTACTGGAACTACGAGTAGGTACCAGCGAGATTGTATAATAGCATTTACTAAATACCGATAACAACTTACGAAAGGTGACGCGATGCCAACTCAGACTCAGGAGTCGTGAGTTCAATTCCCTGACACAAGCATCATCTTCTCCATAGTGTGATGGTAGTAGGAGATTTTCTTGCCATCCGATACGTTTTGTTGCTAGTCAATTGCAGCGACTAACACTCAGTGATTTTGTCGCTGCTACTATATCACAATATTAGTTGACTATAGAAGCGAGATAATCAGTCCACAATAGAGCGTTGACATCAACCCTGATATATAGCATTGAATTGGCAGAGAAAGGATGGAAGTAAACTGAATGTTGTAGAAAAGAGATCCTTGAGGCGTATGTGTGGTAAAACCACGTATGATGTGGAGATTCGCAAAGAATGCAATGCTGATGTGAGCGTGCTGAATAAAATAGGAAAGGGACGCTTAGATAATTTGGGCGAATATGATTGGATTACTTCTATAGCTCCGTTTTCACGGGAAAATCACCTTAAGGGCGCTTTACAATAAGGAACTCCAGTGAAAAATATAATGACTTAAAAAATATATATTAATATCATCAAACATCAGATCAGCAAACGCCGATTCTAAATATATAACTTTTATTATATATAATTATAGGTAGAATTTATAAATCGTTATTTGAAAGTGAATAAAAAATCAGGTCATAAAAACACCGTGTTATGTTGGCACCATTGCATTTGGAACATCTGACGTCACGTGAGCATTTTGTTTTTGGGTTAGTATGAAATTTATATTCGATTTTGTTTTGTATTTTAAACAGGTATTTTTTTTAGTTTTGGCAAAATTTTAACTTAATTTGGGTGACTATAAATATTATGTGAATGGTAGAAAAAGTCAGGGACGCCTGGGAAGTGGTGGCACTATCAAGTAAACCAAATCACTCGGTCCATGTCATAATTACAGAAGGGCACGTATGAGGCGATGCATGAATGTGAATAAAGCAAGCAGTGTGTTCAAGGCACAACGGAATTCTCTCTGCATACCCCTGCGTAGAAATATAGTGATGGTTAGTTAGTAGTAAAAAAGATATATTTTCGTTCTGTTTTACGGCAGATTTTTAGTGGCATCGGGCTGGCTCTACCAATCCGATGGAATTAATGTTTGATTGTTTTAATTCACAATGATTAGAAAAGAAATTAGAACGTGGATTAAATATCGATATGGACATTTATATAGACTAGCAGATTTACACCCGCTGCCACGGGTTTTTGCTGCGTTTTGATAAAACAGAACAGTTTTTAACACTCGTAAAAAGGACACAGTATGTTCATCGTGGTGCGAATTGAATTGCAAACTCTTGCGTATGAAGGCAAAATAATATTTCTGCTATTCGTGTCTATACGGCGATATACATAGGACTCTAGGACATTAATACTCTAAGATATCGATTTACACAATATTTCCCGATCCCTTTACCTACCTCTTTGATGCTCTGTTCTGTTGAACTCTGTATGCTGTCCCTTTCCCCCTTTCCGTTTATTTATTCTACTATATCTTCATATTTTGATTTAGTTGTACGATTACAATCCTGAGAAAGGTTAAGATTAATTGAAACCGGTCTACATAACTATCTAACTATCATGCCGTTTCTCCGGAGGGGTGGGCATAGAGAATGAACCTCTAAACAACGGGGTCTTGAGACACACTCTTAGCTTCATTCGCATTCATACATCGTCTCATAAATACACTTCTGTTATTCTGAATCTCGTCATGGCCCGATTCAAGCATTTGTTTTTTGTTTAATTTATTTTATTTTAGTTATTTGTACATTTAAGATTACAAAATAACTAATTATAACTCTTATACTATTACATATAGATAATCGTAATATAAAAAAAAAACTGGTGATTTTTTTCTTGCTTAACTTAATGTGTTTTTTTACAATCTATTTTAAATTTATTAATTGTTTCACTTTTGATTGGGTCCGGCAGAGCATTATAGAATTTCATACCTTTATAAAAAATGGTTGAGTTGTTCGTGCGTCCCCGGCTTCTTCCATTCACATTCTTTAAAAAAATATTTTTTCATTATTTTTACATTATAAGTGGTTATTATTTTCAAAGTATTATGATGCCAATGAATAGAAGTAGCTCTTGAGTTAGGTGTAGTCAAACATATTGACAATTATAATAGTTTAACAAAATAAAAGGTTATGAATATTACGAACCAGAAGTTAGGTAATATTATTTTTTAAATTTACTTTTTACAAAAGAAAAATAAAACCCAAAAAGTCACGATAAACTACTTTTTTGCAGTTTGTCTAACGGGAGCTTATTATTTAAAAATCTAAATTTACAGTTCAGGTTACAATATATATATATATCTATATAAAATAAAAACATAAAAATATATAAGTAACAAACATAAAACATAAATATTTCTCCAGAATATATTAAAAAAATATATAAAAACATAAACGCCAACAAAAAATCATACATAAAATAATATTTTCTTATTATCTAATACAAAAAACTTCTTTCAGCTACCCAAGTTTTTAATATATTTATTAATTGTTTAGTTTTAATACAGTTTTTAATTTCAGCGGGAAACATAATAGTTATAAATATGGGTTATACATTCAATTTTTTAATGTTTCATCCTTTTGTAAATATAATTTAATTAAAAAAATTAATGCTAATATATATTTACTTAATTTTTTTTAAACAAAGTACACTGTTATGATAACAGACATCACATGGTATTATGCTGTTAGAATGATTAGATATAGATATGCTTTGAAATATTGGAATTTAGTTTGTATGTCAGAATTTTAGTTTATTTTAAAAATATAGTACATTGTTATGATAACAGATATCACATGATATTATACTGTTAGAATGATTAGATATAGATATGCTTTGAAATATTGGAATTTATTTTTAGGTCAGAATTATAGCTTATTTTTTAAATATAGTACATTGTTATGATAACAGACATCACATGGTATTATGCTGTTAGAATGATTAGATATAGATATGCTTTGAAATATTGGAATTTAGTTTTTAAGTCAGAATTATAGCTTATTTTTAAAATATAGTACATTGTTATGATAACAGACATCACATGGTATTATGCTGTTAGAATGATTAGATATAGATATGCTTTGAAATATTGGAATTTAGTTTTTAAGTCAGAATTATAGTTTATTTTTTTTAATAATAGTGAATCTGTGATTTTATTAACTTCTTCAGGAAGATTATTAAATATTTTATGCCTTTGTAAATATTATTATTTTGTAGAAAATAAAGGAATTGAAATATTTTATTTATGCCTTAAGAGGAACGGCTGTGCTGCCTGTTTCATACATGACTTAATTTTAGATTTGAAGCCATCCAAACTGAATGACATATTTTTTAATTAGAGGTTTAGTAAATATATAGTAAGTGTGAGAAGCATTTTATTTATTTTTGTTTTAAATTATGAAATACAAGTCAGGAAAAAAATCATCATTTTAGAGAAAACTTAGAAAATTTATCGTATTTAAAATATTTTTTTTTTTTTTAAATCATGCATGCGCACAAATTATGTATAAAAAAATTATAAATAGAAGCAAACAAAATATTATGTACCTAACAAAGTAAGAATCCTTGATCTATTATCATACACAAGAACTCCTCTTTTCTCATAAGGTATGCATTACCAAGAATACCCTTTTTATTTATTTGTAACACACATTATTAAACAAAATGTAAGAAAGCTTTAACTGCCAAACTAGGGAACAAATTCCGTTTTAGGACAGTCAAATTGACAAGTTTAGTTCATATTAATTGCCATTAAATATAAAAGGAAAAAAAAACTAGTATTGATATAGTGTGGTAATATATCTAGAAAAAAAAATTAAATATAAAGAGATGTGATGAAAAGTATAGAAAAAAACTTATGAACGTACTTATAAAGAGATGAGAAAAACAAATATTGTAGAGTAAACAATTATGAATGTATGTTTGATAGGTACTGGTTGGTGTATTTCGGAAAAAAATGCATTTCAAAATGAATATTAAAAAAAGAAAATATAATTGAGTAATATTGATAAAAATTGAGTCGACTTTATGAGCCGACGACGAAACTCGTGGATGCAGCCCGCGGAGGGCACAGCAAATAGTTTATAACATGTAAAATATTCAGTAAGTACAAAATGTAACTTTAGTAAATTGTTTATGACCAAAAGTTTGTCCTTTTTCCTTTCCTTGGTTAGAGTTTTTAATCCAGTTAAGATTTTTTCCCAAAGAGTACAGATAATTTAAGAATGAATGTGGGTTTGTTTTTGTCAATAGTTGTTTACCTCCCGGTATGTACTAAAAACATAGCACTGTTCAGTGTTCACTTGTTAGAAAGTTTGTGAAAAAAAAGACACATTTAAAAAAATTTAACTATCACATACACATTTTTCGATCAATGTAAAAGCCTCACCATGGCCAGGGTGAATAAGTACTGTTAAATAACGATCATTTTAAATCTATTTGGACCCAAGAAACCTCATTTCGATTAACGAACTAACATTTACACTAATTCTGTAATCAATTTGGAAGGCAGGTATGAGTACCGTCGTCCCGGGAGCCATTAATTGGATAACCAATACCTCTGTCATAGGTCCAAGTGGTTCGCTATGACAGGTGACTTAGCAGGGGTACCCAGGTTCAAGGGGTGAGGATTGTTCAGATCTTGGCGGCGGATAGGTCAATCCAGCCGGATTATCTCGACCCATCGCCTTGCGCCACAGTGGGAGGATGGTTTAATATGTCCGTCACTCCTGGATACACTTACCCTCAGATTCCTACCCACTCCTCATACATTTTTCTCTCATAGAAATTCCTCTCATTCCTTTCATTTAAATGACCCTACACACAACATCCCCAAAGATGACATAGGCCTTGAGGGAAATTATTTTCCATGGTGAATCAGATTGGGAGACCCCTTAACCTCTCCAGCCGGACTCTCACTTCACCACAATCTACACATCTCCCCTGATGATGGACACTGTAATGCTATCCGAAGCAGTGGCTAAAGGAAGAAGCGCAGCACGACCTAATAACCCAAAAATATATCACGATAATACATGCTGCGAAAATATCAAATCCCATATATTTTTAATACCACTGCGTGTTTTGTTGGTATTTTTACTTTGGAGGTAGCTAAAAAATGGTCAAAACAAATTTAATTTTAATGCAAACGAAGATAAAAAACATTTCATCCCGAAACCCAAAACCCGGATCGCCAGCTGAGCTGTACTTAAATAAATAAAATAATGTACATATATCTGATTTCGGCATTTATTGGGATCAGTTAACATCCAGCGGATTCAGTCACTTATTACTCGTATATACAGCGGATTATTATATAAATAATTTCACACGCGGACACGTATGCGTGTCTAGCGTAGGTACTATGATATAACTATATATATATAAACGTATGTGTGTCTAGCGTAGGTACTATGATATAACTATATATATATAAACGTATGTGTGTCTAGCGTAGGTACTATGATATAACTATATATATATATAAACGTATGTGTGTCTAGCGTAGGTACTATGATATAACTATATATATATATAAACGTATGTGTGTCTAGCGTAGGTACTATGATATAACTATATATATATATATAAACGTTTGCGTGTCTAGCGTAGGTACTATGATATACTATATATATATAAACGTATGTGTGTCTAGCGTAGGTACTATGATATAACTATATATATATATATAAACGTTTGCGTGTCTAGCGTAGGTACTATGATATAACTATATATATATAAACGTATGTGTGTCTAGCGTAGGTACTATGATATAACTATATATAAACGTATGCGTGTCTAGCGCAGGTACTATGATATAACTATATATATATAAACGTATGTGTGTCTAGCGTAGGTACTATGATATAACTATATATATATAAACGTATGTGTGTCTAGCGTAGGTACTATGATATAACTATATATATATAAACGTATGCGTGTCTAGCGCAGGTACTATGATATAACTATATATATAATTTTACAGCTGCTGGCGAGGCTATTTACTGATATTTTGAAGAATGGATACTTACCAAATAATATGACAAGAACTATTATAACACCCATTCTCAAATCTAAATCGTCGGACTCAACCGCCCAGGACAGCTATAGACCGATCTCAATTGCTACTGCCGTCGCAAGATTATTCGAACGTTTACTACTGGACCGAGCCGGACCCAGCATGGAAACTAATGACAACCAAATGGGTTTCAAAAAGCAGACCTCTACCGATGCAGCCATATTTACTGTGAAAAGAACACTAGAATACTATAGAAATAAGAAAACCACCTCATACGCATGTTTCCTCGACCTGAGTAAGGCCTTCGACAGGGTTTCTCACCCGCTGTTATGGGCTAAACTCAGGGATAGAGGCATATCATCGGAGGTGATACACATCCTCGACTTGTGGCACAGACAGCAGGAAAACCTAGTAAGGTGGAAAGATGGTCTTTCCGAACCTTTCCTCCTAAAGGGCGGCGTCAGACAGGGTGGATGCATGTCCCCGATATTGTTCAACCTTTACATGGACGAACTAACTGAAAGGCTAAACAATGCAAGGGTAGGCTGCCACATCGGAGGACAGTGTCTGAACAACATCAGTTATGCGGACGACATGGTACTAATGGCACCATCTATAAGAGGGCTGCGCATTGTCCTGAAGATCTGCGAAGAGTTTGCTGAAGAAACAAAAATGTCTTATAACCCCAATAAAACAGCTCTGTTGGTCATAAGATATAGACAAGGCCCGACTCGTATTCCTGCAGCTACCCTGAACGGTGTGATCCTGAAGGTGACTGAAGAAACCAAATACCTAGGACACATAATCACCAGTACTCTGATGGATGATGATGACATTGATAGGCAAAGACGCGCTCTCAGCGTAAAATCGAATATGCTCAGTTGAATTTCATGCTGAGATTTCGCCTTTGTAGTACCGCTGTGAAAAGGACTCTATTCCTTGCCTTTTGCGCAACGTTGTACACCTGCGAACTCTGGGCAAACTACAAAAAGAGTAGTATGGAAAGACTTCGTGTACAGTATAATAACGCCTTCCGCATAATGTTTGGCCTCCCCAGATACTGCAGTGCTTCCAGTATGTTCACGGAGGGGCGAGTTTCCGGTTTTGCAGCCCTTATAAGATCCAGGGTGGCTGGAATGAGGGAAAGAATAAACAGCTCCAGGAATATCCTCATCATGGAAGCCCGCCTCAGTCCAGCCTCCAGCATCGACGCATACTGGACAAATATATTGGCCCCTCACAATATAAATGCCGCAGCACCCTTAAGGAGTTATTTTAATCTTATTTAGTTAAATTCTTATTTTTTATTTTTTTTAATATATTTTTTTATTTTTTTTATTTTTTTTTGTTTTATGTGTGATGTATCACCTTATGCTACTGTCTTATAATTATTTAACTTTTTATTTTTATTTTTTCAAACTCTTGTACATATTTTGTATATTTTTTATAAGTATTGCATGTATATTTTATATGGAATGTGTGGGACTGCACTAACCTCCCCACATACCGGAATAAACATTTATTATTATTATCATTATTATTTATATATAAACGTATGTGTGTCTAGCGTAGGTACTATGATATAACAATATATAAACGTATGCGTGTCTAGCGCAGGTACTATGATATAACTATATATAAACGTTTGCGTGTCTAGCGCAGGTACTATGATATAACTATATATAAACGTATGCGTGTCTAGCGCAGGTACTATGATATAACAATATATAAACGTATGCGTGTCTAGCATAGGTACTATGATATAACTATATATAAACGTATGCGTGTCTAGCGTAGGTACTATGATATAACTATATATAAACGTATGCGTGTCTAGCATAGGTACTATGATATAACTATATATAAACGTATGCGTGTCTAGCGCAGGTACTATGATATAACTATATAATAAAAACATTATTGTGCTTTGTAATACTGTAAAATGTTTCAGGTAAATGGTATTTTTATTTACAAAGCGGCATACTCGTATTCACAACAAAAAAATAACAATCATAAAAAGCCGCCTGCAGTGCCTATCATTCATGTTTTTTGTAATCTTGAAAACAAGTAATCATGGACATTTTGTTATTTTTGTTTTCCAATATTCAAAGCGTAAAATAATATTGTAATATTGTAGTTTAAAAAAATTCATTCCACTAATGCAAATGACCGAGGCAGCAGCTATACTGCCGACTGTGCCGCATACCTCGTTACAATATGATAAATAAATATTCCGTGGTACGAGGCGAAACGTACATGTTACATGCGAAGGAAAGAAGGAAGTGATTGTCCTTAAATAGAAAATGTTGCTTGTGTCTTGATGGATGACTTAACCAGCCGCGGTATTGAACTCATGACGCCTGGGTGGAACCCAGAAACAATGTCAACATAGCCACTAACAGGTTAAAATATCATATTTTAGAAAAATTAATTTCGGTAATCGGAGATCGTATTGTAAACAACTATTCTGTCGTTTTAATATTGATCAATTTATCTTTAAAATATTATTAACTTAAAAACTTCTTTCCTTCCGATTATTTCATTATTTTTCTATGATATATTGTTTACGTATATATATATTTTTATGGCACAAGAGTCCCAAATGTTTCCAAACGTCTGGAGCCAGTGAGACTATAGCATCGCCAATTGGGGTATGCTGTGAGGCTGGAGGTAGTGAAAAGAGGAAAGAGATGATAAAAAAGAAGGTTGAGATGTACTTGGCTACTCAGATCTGGTAACCAAAAACCGCAAAAGTTTTTTCAAGCAATGTTTCCATTCTGATTCGAATTTAAACCATTTTGATTCCATCAGAAATTCCTCGAAAAGCGAAAATTCTCAACAAAATAAACAAATTTGTGGAGGAATTTCAACTTGGGTTTTGTAACTTGCAAATAAATACCGATTTTCATGTAATATAGGACCAAACTAACTGAAATTTAGGATTTGCCGCAGATTTAATCGCATCAATGATTCCATCCGAAATTTCGTTGAGTCACACAATTCGTCAAAAAATCACCAATTTTGTGGAACAATTTCACCTCGGGGTGGGGAAAAAATACTCTTTCTCGTGTACTATAGGTCCAAACTTAGAAATTTAGAAATTGTCTAATTCATCAAAAAGCGAAAAATTTTGAAAAATTCTCGAAAAATTATGGAGCAATTTCACTCTGTGGTCGGGAATTAAAGACCATTTTCTTTGGCAATATCGGTCTAAATTAACCGCATTTTTGGGATTTGTCGCAATTTTGACGGTCTTACCATGATTCCACGGGAAATTCATCGAATAGTGAAATTCGTGAAAAAATCAAGAAATTCGTTGAGCAATTGCACCCCGGGACGGGCATTAAATACCCTTTTCAGTTACAATATGTCCAAACTATCTGAAAGTTAGGAATTGTCTTTATTGTCTCAACTGTCTCGATTCCATGCAAAATTCCTCAAAAATGAAATACCTTAAATCACCAAATTTGATGAGCAATTTCACATAGGGGTGGGGAAATAAATATATAAGACTATAGACAAAACTAATTGGATTTCAGGATTCAAGAGGTCCACGATTAAATACAGTTTCTCAGGTACTATGGGATAAAACTAACTGGAATTCTGCGTTCAAGAGGTCCACGATTAAATACACTTTCTCAGGTAGTATGGGATAAAACTAATTGGATTTCAGAGTTCAAGAGGTTCACGATTAAATACATTTTCTCAGGTACTATGGGATAAAACTAACTGGAATTCAGGGTTCAAGAGGTCCACAATTAAATACAGTTTCTCAGGTACCATGGGATAAAACTAACTGAATTTTAGGATTTGTCCCAATTTTGTTAGTCTTAAAATGATTCCACCGGAAATTCTTTGAAGTGCGAGATTTATGAAATAAACACAGATCAGTTGCGTAGCAACTCGTGTTAGGGAATTAAAAGCCGTTTTCTTGGCCACAGTTAGGAGAAGAAATTATCGCCCAAGAAGACATGACAGTATATATGCGCCGCAGGTGAGAATATTGCGGTTTATGCCTTTCTAGTCTACAGAAACACTGGTGAATGCTGCTGATGTTCATAATTTGCAACAATTTGTTACGAAGCGGAAGTGACTGGCACATTAATTATTTCTGTATGGATATTTTAAAAATTTATCGTATACTCTCAAACCAGAGAACTCTGTGAATGTCGCGTGGAGATCTTTTAGTATTTTTTTAAACGGAACCTTTTTTTATTTTGTAACCCTTCCACGTGACTTAACAAATAATCAGCATGGTAGGTAAAATCGGTTTCTTTTGCGTGAATCCCACACTAGAGTTACAACTGTCCAGACCCAGATTGACTATCACACCTTAAGGAGGTCGTGCAAGGAAGCTGATGGGGGAAATGGAAGGTTTGGATGTACTTGGCTATCCGGATCTTATTATAAAACAATTCTAATGCTACTTCAAGTAACGTTCCCATTGCGAATAATGGTCTTTTACCAGGGAGATACTGACAGATTCTACAACTGTTATTCCTCATTTAATGTAATATCAATTATAAGTGACATTGCATATCTTGTTTTTATGAGGTAAAGTCACAAGAAGGAAATTGATAAGTGATTTTGTATTTGATTTAATCCTCACAATTCATGTACGAGTATAAAAAGTTAAATTATAAGCCATCGATTTCCCAAGAATTGAAAAAAAAATTACAATATATTTCATACGGTATTTTCAAGACACCATCTATGGGTGAATCATATTATGTCTGAACTTTGTGCTCTCATACATAGATGGCAGCCAATGTATGGGAAATAATGAATAAATATATTTTAAGATATTCATGGGAAGTGCGAGATTCATAGTAATGTCGGAATTCAACAGTCTCGGTACATCAATAGTATAGACGCCCGAATAGACTAGAGGTTCTGAGTTCGAGTCTCAGTCGCGACTTCTGTGGGAAGATAAAAATATACGGTAGAAGAAATTTCGTTTCACATTTTCATTGAAGTTATTTTAAATCATTAATATTAGGACGGCGTCCGTGGTTGACGGGCGATGGGCGACGAATCCGAAGGTCACGAGTTCAAATCCCGGCGTGCGCAGGTAAATTTTATTTGTTTAATTTACATTATTTCACAATGTATTAAATAAAAAGCAATATATATATATATATTTTGAGGCACGTTCCAGAGTGGTAGATATTTTCAGAATCGCCATGGTGAGGGACCACAATTCAGAATCGATACATTGCTTGAAATAGCTTTAGCCATGTTTAGTGACCAGATCCGAATAGTCAAGTATTTCCCGACATTCTTCTTCCTATCTTCTTCCCCTTTCCACTACCCTCAGTCTTACAACATACCACAATTGAGGATGCCATAGGCTCACTGGCCCCAGACGGTTGGGGGCAATTGGGATTCTTGTGCGGTACTTACATAAAACCAAATTTGCAATTAAGTGGAAAGGTAAATTAATGTTAACCTAATTTTAAAAGAGACATTTTATTAGACAGATTTGTCTTCCGCGACTTCCGGTCCAAAGCCGAATATCTTAACCGCTGGGTCACGAAAGTCGATAAATATTTCAAAAAAAAAAACATTAATTAAGCGCTAACATAAAATTGTCCAAAGAAGCGAATCTAACAGTCCACAATGGAGTTCTGATATCAACCCTGATGTATGGCAGTGAGGCACGGAATTGGTAGAGGAAGTGTGAAAGTAGACTGAATGCTGTAGAAATGAGATCCCTGAGGCGTATGTGTGGTAAAATTATGTATCACCGTGTGAAACAAGTTAAAATTTGCAAAAAAATGCAAGGCCGATCTCATGGGTTATGAGTAAGATTAAGAAAGGGACAATTAGATGGTTTGGGCATGTAGAACGGATGAACGAAGAAAAGATTATAATGAGAATATATGACGCAAATGCGAATGGAAGAAGAAGCCGGGGAGGTCCGAGGAAGATATAGCACGATCAAGTGAATCAAATACTTGAGTCGGCCCATGCCAAGAGTCAAAATAATAGGGACGTACGTATGAATGTGAATAAAGCCAGAATTTAGTGCCGAGACCGAGTTGTTTGGCGGTCCGTCCTCTGTGCTTATCCCTCGGGAGAAACGGCATGATGGTTTGTTAGCTAGTTACCTATTTAATAAAATACCCTGTCGTTATCATGTGCAAACGAGGAACTCGTTATTAGACTGGACTCCGAACTACGAGTAGTAATCTCTTCCTTTATAATAAATGTTTTGTATTGGAGCATTATCACAAACGGCAAGTTGATAATTTTGTTGGGAAAAACATTAATTCTTTTATCACCCCGAATTTAGCATGCGGCCTTAATGTGCTGCGGACAACGGTTCATAAGTATTAATATTTCTCATAACAACTTAAGCCTGGTAGAAACCCGCTCGTCATTGTAACCTCGTTACACTTTTATTGCTTTTTAATTGAGTGCATTTTCAGGTAAACCATAACTACACAATGCCAACCGCTTCACTGGAGGTTATCCCGATAGTATAATTAAGTTTCTAAAATGCAAGTAAATTTAATGACTATACCCCTCTCAGTACAATGTAATAAACGAACATTTAAGGGATGCCATCGCCTCCTGCGAATAAGCCCGCAGTGATTACTCATAGGCGTAATACATAATGTTTTATTTTACAGTTTGAAATCTTCTTGTAGTAACCAGCTTTTAATACCTTTTTTATGTGAGTACCACACAAGCGTCCCAACTGCTCTCAACCGTCTGAAGCCAGTGAGACTATGGCATCCCCAATTAGAGTATTTTATGAGACTGAAGGATGTGGTGAAGAGGAATGTGGGGGAGTAACTGGCTCTTCATAAATTCACGTCGGCTCATAAAGCAGAGTGATACATAAATCAATCTTATTATTACTCAATAATATTATCCTTTTTTTAGTACTCAATTTTAAACGCATTTTTTCGTCATAGCACCAACCAGTTCCTATCAAACACATATAAATAATTGTTTACTCCATAAATATTTTTCTGTGCTATTCTTCACATCTCTTTATACTTAATTATTATGCTTTTTTCTAGATATATTATATTACAATACTCTGCCAATACTAGCTTTTTCCCGTTATATTTTTGAAGAATGGCACTTAATATGAACTAAACTTGTCAATTTGACAGTCCTAATGGGATTTGTTCCCAGTTGGGCAATCAAAGCATTCTTAAATGTTGTTGTTAAATAATGTGTGTTTCAAATATACACATATTATTATTCAGATCTTGTCATTAAAAATGGCTTAAACCATTTTAAACAACGTATCGATTCTGAATGGCGGTTTTTCACACCGGCATTACTGAAAGTATTCCCACTCGGGAACGTAGAAGAGGACAGTTTGGAAGGTTGGTTTGAAGTGAATCAATACTAGTGATTCTTATAATAATAATAATAAAATAATTGGATGATTTTTATAGCGTCGTTTTTGTGAAACATCACCTCAAGGGCGCTGTACAAATATTTCTTAACTAATTATATACAAACAGATACAGAAACACATATTTACCTGCAGCTGGCAGGTCGCTTCAGATGAACACAGTTTTATTAGAAAATGTATTTATAGAGATGATAATTTTACATGGTTGTTTGTTGCTCCTTTTCTATTGATGTTACATTTATTAGAAGATTGGTGGCACAAGAAGCGTTGGTATTTATTGAGATATTTATAATTTTTAGGACTGGAAAGTATTCGTAAAATGAATTTTAGGACTCAAAAATATCTATAAAAAAACCTTAAAAAGCGTAAGAAGCTTTTAATAAATAATAAATTTTTATTTTTTATTTTACACTTTGGTTATTTACAGTGTTGCGGGCTGTGGACGCATTTGCGCACCGATTCGTGAATTTTTTTTATTTTATTTATTTAACGACTTTAGGTAACTACTAACCGGCTAGCCTAGCTAAGCAATGTACAGGTGAATTTTTTCAATTTATGGATACGATTGTCTGAAAATATGTGTTTTAAGTTTAGTTCTGAATACTGTTGAGTCTTTGAAAATTCTTAAGTCATGCGGCAGTTCATTCCAGGCTTTAGGTCCTGACACTCCGAAAGCACGATCCCCGAACTTAGTATTAGGTGTGCGCTTTGGTTCCTTTAACCTGCCGATGGCTGATGACGATGCTGACCTAAGGGTGGACTGCCGTGAGTTGGTATTTTCGGGAATACACAGTTCTTATAAGTAAGCCGGAGCCATTCCGTTAAGTGACTTAAATACCATCCAGCAAAGCTTGAACTGGTAATATAATAGTAATATACAATAGTAATAATAATATAATAGTAATATCCACTTCTAAAACAAGTCGTGTTATTATAAAAAAATATTTTTTATTTATTATAAAAACAAATATTTTATATGGGCAATTTTGTTATTATGGGGAATCCTTTCAGATATTCAGGTAAATTGTGTGCGGTGATTAAGATATGAAAATTCTGATAAATTTTAATATGACATGGAGTCATCAGGTAAACATGAATCATATATTATATGATTCCCTTTGAATGGGGGTGTTTTTGGTAATGAGTACAGGTAAGTTCATTTTTATTTAAAGTGCATTATAATTAGTTTCGTTTTACCCGAAATATTCCGATTCTAAAAGCAATAATGTTTTAATGTAGTTGTTGCTGCAATGCTGCCCACTTTGATCTCCGTCTCTAATCGAATTATACCGCAAACAAAACTCTAAGAAAAACATCATTAATGCATAAATACTTTCAGCAAAGAAATTAGCGACTTTTTATTTGACGCCCATGACCAATCAGTGGCTGAGTTAATAGCGCATCGGGTTCCAACCCAGGAGTCCTGAGTTTAATTCCTTGGCTGGCTAAGTCTCCCATCACGACAAAGGCAACATTTTCCGCTCAGTTTGTTTATTTTTTTCACTGCGCATGTTTGTATTTTTTAACTAACTAACTAACCATCAAGCCATTTCTTCGCAGGGGTAGGCAGAAAGGACTGACCGCCAAACAAATCGATCTTTGCATACACTTCTCGCTTCATTCATATTCATACATCGTCTTATAAATTCTCTTCTATTTTTCCGACTTCTGACTATTTGATTTACTCGATCGTGCCATGTCTTCCACGGGCATCCCTGGCTTCTTCTTCCATTCGCATTCGCGTCATACTTCTTACACTCCTTTTTGCATTCATTCGCTCTACATGCCCAAACCATCATGTTTAAAAGTAAAGTAATAGAACACATATAACTCAGTACCAGTGGCGTGCATTCCATAAAGGCTAAAAAGCTGTGCCTAACCCAAGAAAAACGAACCAAATTATGTAATTAAGTGATAGTTTAAAAAAATATTGTTTTTCAATGAATTTGGTAAGAAACTTGTGCGTCCATTTATTCAGCTCGTAACGACATCGGCGAAAGATTACCATAAAATAGTCAATTTCATATATCCAATGAATAACTACACAAGCCTACCTTTGGTCATAGAACAATGCACGCCCCTGCATAGTACCAACCTATAATGGTATTCATACTCGTACTTAAAATTACTACGTGAATTAAATTTTAGAATAACCCATTGAAACTTTAAACTTCATTGTAATATTTGTAATATTTTTATATTATATAAAATATATATATATATATATTACATTTTTAATCACTGAAGATATTATTTGATGGAACGGTAATTATTTGGGTAACTGTAGCTCAGTAGATTAGAGTGCAAGGTCCCGCATAGACCATGAGATCCTGGGTTCGACTCCCAGTTGTTACCGTTATCTTTTTTCTTTTCTGTATTTTTTTGGTTTCATGTTTCATTTTGAGAGTTGTTAACATTATATGTAATTCATTACTACTATACACTAAATTTAAAAAAAAATGCATTTCAAACTTTAATCTTGTACACTTTAAACTTTTAAACTTTTATACTTTATACTTTTAACTGTTACATCTCATATGTAATTCATTTTTAATCTACACTAAATTTAAAAAAAAATGCATATCATACTTTAATCTTTTATTTTTTGTACTTTTATACTTTATATTTTAAACTTGTACATCTCAATTGTAATTCATTATTAATCTACACTAATTTACAAAATGCATATCATACTTTAGTTTTTTATACTTTAAACTTTTACTCTTTTTACTTTCAAATTTTACATCTCGTATGTAAATCATTCTTTCCCTACAGTAAATTTATAAAAGGCATATCATACTTTAAACTTCTATACTTCATACTTAAACTTTTACATCTCATACGTAATTCATTAATACTCTACATTAAATTAAAAAATGCATATCATACTTTAAACTGTTATACTTTATTCTTTAAACTCTTATATCACATATGAAATTCATTATTACTCTACAAAACAGTACATTAAATTTTAAAAAAAATGCAACATACTTACAAAAAAAAAAAACGCAAATATTATTTTTTTTTCTTCTTAAATTTACTTTATGGATTCTTTTATATTCTCTCATGTATTTGTATATTAATATGAACTAAACTTATCAATTTGACTGTCCTAAAACGGGATTTGTTCCTAGTTGGACAGTCAAAGCCTTCTTAAATATTTCTGTAAAATAATGTGTGTTTCAAATAAATATGATTATTATTATTATTATCTTCAATGATTAAAAAGAAATTGTGCGATGTTTATATCGTGTAGAGGAATAACTTTATTTGGATATTTGAGAGATAAAAACATTTTTTTTCTTTTTACTCATTCAACAATTCATTTTATATCTCATTCTCGGATATGAACCGAGAAAAAATAGTTGATTAAAAATAAATTATCCTCACGGCGATCTTTTCTTCTGTCAGCATTTTTGAGTCAACCTTTTGAGCTTAAGCAAAGCGACGAAAATAATTAAAAACTGGTTGAAAGTAGCATTAAATATGGAATGATAGGTCCCGCAACATCCCACTGACGAAAAAAGCATTATCCTTGTTTTATGATCAAATCCGAAAAGCTAGGTTTTTTTTCAATTATCCTCTTCATATCTCCTTCCCCTCCCAAATACTCTCTTCCATAGAAACTCCCATATCTCTCCTTGTATACCTGAAACGAGGATGCCATAGTCCGTATCCGGACCATCTGAAGTTTATAATAAATTTTGGTTTACTTTAAATATAGAAATCTCGAGATCACGCACGTCCATTGCAGCCCCAGTAACAAGGCAATTTGCAAGTAGGTATTCCTGGAATTATTTCAAATAAAGAAAGCAATTAAAAATCAGCAGCGGATCCGTAAACCCCGGCGGTAATGCATTATTTGTCCTTAATTTGGAACTACCCTCTATTAGGAATATCGATGACTCATGTACTGCCGGTGCGGATTAGTGTCTTTATCATCGGTTTCTAGGTGCATTCAAAATTTACATGTAATTAATAAATATACAAATATTCCCGAGTCACTAACACATAACAACTCTAATTACCTACCATTAGTCTAAGGGCTGGAGGGTATAAAAAGGTGGTTTTTAAGGTTTGAAGAATCAGTATCGATTGAAACTTGTTGGAGTTAAGATCTATGTCCTAATTAATTTAAAAGTGTTTTTAAATTTGCAAATCAAACCCTGTATAGTCAAACCTGAGTTTTGCCGAAATAAAGTGTTGTAACATCTACAAGTAAACCTGTGTTCAAGTCCGTGATTCTTATTGTTAAAACACAAAAGTTTAACGCACTACCAAACAATGGAGCAATCCAAGTATACTTATAAATCGATGGCAAAATCACGTGAAATTGCCCAACCTGTGTCCTACTTGGTGAAAAGCAAAACCCGAATGCTGAGGTCCCGCCGGCTGCAGCAGGAGACACCAGCACCAAAAGAGGTTCAGAGGCAGCCGATGTCTGAACAAGAACAATTCCTGTCTATGTTTGGATTGCGCAGAGTGATTCAACCAAGTTTCATTACTCCTGCAGAACCAGAGCAGCATCAAAATACTGCATCAGATGTCCGGAAAATTGATGTTGATAAAATAATTATTAATAAAAAGAACGAAACCTCCGTCATAAAGATAGCATCAACCATCGTTGTGACGGACAGATCAACAGTTACAAAAGAGATATCAACGATTCATATGGAGGAAGATAAATCTACAATTACGGAGGCTGCATCAAATATTCTCGTCATGAAAAACAAATTTCCAGTTACTGAAGATGTATCAATAATTGATGTGGACGTGGATAAAATACTGCGTGTTAAAGAAGATTCAGTTAATGGTGTGGAGGAGGATAATGAAGATTCAAAGATCGTTATGAAGGAGGAAAACTTACCAAAGGAAGAATCACTAATCAACCTGGAGGAGTACAGAATCCAAATTGCAAATGAAGACTCACAAATTCACGCGAAGGAGGAAAAAATCCCAATTGTGAAGGGTGAATTAGCAGTTGATGTGGAGGACGAAATTAAAATTGTAAATGAAGAATTAGAAATTGCTGTGCTGGAAGACAAAACTCCAGCCATAAAAAAAAGGAAAAGAAACAAACAAGGAAACAAGTCAGCGATTGCCAAGAAAGCAAAGAAACACCACGTGGAGGACAAAACAATTACGTTGAGAATAGGCGACAAAGAAGAAGTTCTGAAGTACCACCCGGCAATGGCGAGGTTTCACCACTCCAAACCCAGGACTCCCGAGGAACAGGCAAAGAGGGACCGGAATAACGAGGCCTGCAGGATTAGCCGGGCGCGGGCAAAGGCCGGACAGACCAGAAAATATGTTCGCAAACAGAAATGTGTAAAGAATGAAGAATGAAATGTGTTCTTAAAATAGTAAATTTGCTAGCGTTTTGTGCTCTACCAGAAATATCAATTTTTCAATGTTTTTATCTAATTTAACTAGTAAAATTTGTTTTGGCTTGTACTATTGTTTTCTATCATAACTGCTTGTTTTATAATTATACTTGTTAATATGCTATTTTTAATAAACTTTCACATATAATACAATTGTATTTTGTCTCATTTAATAATGTTTAATTTTACAATTGATTAATTATTATCATATTAGTTTTGAACCATTATCGTGATTTTTTTGTTGTTTAATAAATTAGTTGTTTTATGAACTGAATTCTTTTCTTCATTTCTTTTGTTTTATCCTTACCACAAATAAGCTATGGATTGTTTTACATTGAGTTACTAATAATTTTGGAAAAGCTCAGCATTAGATCCTTCGGTATTTTTTTCACAATACTATTTAATAAATCATCTACATTTTCTATTCATATTTCACAAACACTTGCAGATTATACACAATATAATGCATATGTAGTAATAAACTTAATGTTATTATCAACAGATTAGGTTTTATTTCCCAATTCATTATGTTCATAATTCAAAAAGAAAGTACCAATAAAAACTTGAGAAAGGTGAACTCTGACCCAAGTGTCGTCAGTTCAATTTCTCGATCTTGACAAGCAATATCTTCCGCATAGTGTGATGGTAGTAGATTTCCTGGCCGCCCGTTACGTTTTGTTGCTAGTTGAGTCAATCGTAGTGATTACCTTGTAATGATTTTATCGCTGCTACTTCGTTTGACCGAGCCGTAAGCATGACTATTTTAACGCCGTATCGCCTTTAAATATTCGTTGACTACAAAAGCGAGATAAGCAGTCCACAATGGAGTGCTGACACCAACCCTGATGTATGGCATTGCTGCATTGAATTGGCAGAGAAAGGATGAAAGTAAACTGAATGCTGTAAAAAGAGATCCTCGAGGCATATGTGTTATAAAACCATGTATGGTCATGTGAAAAATGTAGAAATTCGCAAATTATGCAAAGCGACGATTAGATGATTTGGGCACGTACTCTCCACAAGCTGAGCTCCAGTGGCAATGGGAGGAGTTTTTTCATATGAAGCGGTAACTTGGTGATTTCCAATTATGGTAGGAGTATTTACATACGAGTATATAATAATAGCAAGTTATGTAAACTGTGTTTAAAAACGCTACGAACGTAATTCTACCAACGTCATTTTAGATATTAATAAAAATAAACAAATATTTATATTCATTCATATAAGAATATTCATTATGGGTAGAATATATCATTATCCAAGTTCAAGTTTGGTTATACATAAAATGTGAATGGTAGAAGAACCCTGAGGAAGATGTGGCACCTTCAAGTAAATCTATCACTCAGTCATAATTATAGAAGGGTACGTATGAGGCGACGTATGAATGTGAATGAAGCAAGCGGTGTGTTCAAGACACAGCGGAATATCCCCTTCTACCCCAGCGTGTTGGTATAAATATTTTAGTTGGTAAGATTCTTAAGGCAGAAATCGTACGTACATTTCACCAGTGAAACAATATGGAAATTAAACTGACTGGCTCTACCAATCCGATGGAATTAAAGTAATACCTTTCTTTTTTTTTCAATTCACACTAAATTGAAAGATTTTTCCAATTATTTGAAAAGCACTCGTGGGAAAAAATCCGATTTAATCTTTAAAGCTTTTTAGCAAATACATATTAATTTTTTGTTTTGTTTTATCTGACGCAAATAAAACTGTCTGAATGTGTTTATTCAAAATATGTGTTTATTTATAAATAAATTAAGTAATTTTTTATTAATTTATTCAGCATATATTTATTTATTTCTTTATTACAATTTATTCATTATTATATGTATTTATTTAGTTTTTATATTTAATATATTTATTTATTTATTTTTTACGTTTATTTTTTAATTATATTTATTTCATTATTATTTTTTTTGTATTAACAATATTTATTTATTATATTTGTTTATTAATTGTATTTATTAATTTATTACATTTATTTATTAATTATATTTATTTGTAAAATTTGTTTTTTTAATTGTATTTATTAATTTATTACATTTCTCTATTAATTATATTTTAACAAAAAGAATTTAGATTGAGAAGAATGATGTGTATGTACTGTAAGTTATTAATATATAATAAGGGATCGTGAACACCTGACTAGGAGAACCTGTACCGAGGTGCTCGCGTATCTATGATAGTATATTATTGTGAAATGGTTAAACAATTATGTTTAAAAATAATAAAAATATTGTAAAAAAGATATAAATGCAAATGAATTATTTATATTGAATGTAAATGTGGTTATGTTTGATTCGGCGTACTCAAGTTATGGAAAACAACCTGTTCCTTTTGATTTCATCCAGATGGAGATTAAATGCCTTTGTCCGAGGGTGGAATGTTTAATGCGATATTAAGGGTGTAGTTTGTTGAAGAACTGCATAGTATAATTGTTTGGGATTATTGGGAAATATGAAGATTTTGCAAATTTACCATAAAGTTGTATAATTGTTTGGGATTATTGGGAAATATGAAGATTTTGCAAATTTACCATAAAGTTGTATAATTGTTTGGGATTATTGGGAAATATGAAGATTTTGCAAATTTACCATAAAGTTGTATAATTGTTTGGGATTATTGGGAAATATGAAGATTTTGCAAATTTACCATAAAGTTGTATAATTGTTATGACGTCTTGAAACGAAAACTTTATTATTAACAATATTATTTTTAATTCGTTTGACAAATTATAAATAAATAAATAGATTTAACCAAAAGTCCGATTCTAAATATGTTTCCTTTCTTCCCAAGTAACCAATACCCTTCCCCTACCCCTATACCGACCCTTCTACCTACCCCTCTACAGCTCCCCTCTGATACTCTGTCCTGTCCTACGCTGATATGGTGTCTCTTTCCCTTATTCGCTTTCTTTATTTTAATATGTCTTTATATTTTAAAATGTATTTATATTAACCGAAACCGGTTGATATGTACGTGGCGATGTGTCGAGAAGGTCCGACTGGAGAGGCACCACGGAGTTGATAGGAATAATAATAGTACACGACTGCTGACAAAATGCTGTACAAATCACAAAAATACCTGAAAAAAATCTTGACTCTACAGAAACGGGCGGCCCTTTCGACAGATTCGCCTACTTTAACAAAGGGATTGTAATCTTTGGAGCACGGATGTTAGGTGAGAATGCTGTCCCTGTTCTACCGGTATTTTAATGGAAGATGCTCTGAGGAACTAGCGTCATTGATTCCTTCGGGACCGGTGCACAGTCGAGAAACACGCCAAACGCGCGCCCAACATTTGCACAATGTTGACATTTGCACATGAGAACGGGTCGCTTTTACTACTCGTTCTTATCTTCAACAGCTCGGCTGTGGAGTGATCTGCCGGCTTCTGTGTTTCCTCTCTCCTACAACATAAGTCTGAGTCCCTGAGGGAAATCATTTCCCTCAGGGACTCCTATGTGGAGTTCTTGTAAAAAAAAGGCAGACGTACCCGCCGCCAAGACTTGGACAAACCTCACCCCCATGAAACCGGCAACCCTGCTAAGTCACCAGCCGTAGCGAATCACTTGAGGTGACCAATGGCAGAAGTGTTGGCTGCAATGAATGGTTCACGGGGCAGCGGTACACAGACCCAGGTTGAAAAATATTCATTACTTTATACAATTTTTTTTAGCAATATTTATAAAATAGGCGTATCGCAACTAACTATATTAAATACGTTGTCAAGTGGTAAAAAAATGTGTTAGATTTGTAAAGCAGATACTAAATAGTAAAATTCTCCCTTAAAATTAATCTTTAATACTAAAAACTTTCCCAACCCTGAGACGTGCACTGAATAATTACATATTAAAACGCACGATTTTCCCAGGCGGTTTACACGTGGAGTGTGTACTCGTATAAGGCGTGTTCAGACGTCAAAAAATATGAAGGCAGAATGCGCCGAACGTATTTGTATAAGATAACAAAAAGGTTTCGTTTTATAAAGAAACTTTGATGTTGAACGTGTTTGACAATTTTCTCTGAAATCTTGTGCACGTGGCAGCCATAGTAATTTTTAACACTGATGAATTATTTTTCACTCCTTTGAGTCGAAAATACTCTCAGTATCGCCCTGGAGAAATAAAACATTGTTTGCAATTGCTTTAGTAGGATTTGGTAGCCAGATTTGAAGAGCCAGATATTTCTCCGCATTCATATTCCTCTATCCCACTCCCTTAACGATAACTCCCGATAACATACCACAATTGGGAATGCCGTAGTCCTACTGGTTCCTGACGATTGTAAGACTGAGTAGTTGGAACTCTTGCGCGGTATTCACGTTATAAAATACTTTCTTAACAAATAATGCAAATATACTTCTACATACTCGTACATCATCAGCCAACCATTGGAAAGTCCTGGCCACCTCCGGCCAACCCTTTCCTTGTCTTTTTCCGGTTTGTTATGTCTAAGGATTAGTTATTTGCGTCCACACGATGCAGTCACCTACGAGTGTATGGAGGCTTTGCCACATTTCTTTATTCTGCAGATTTATTATATTAATAATAAGCATTATAAAAACCTCTTTTTTTTAAATAAGTTTTTTCGCGTATTTAATTTTAATTTTCACATAATATTTAATTTGAGCAACAATTGACACAAGGCCACCGCTCAGCTAAACATTTCGGGGTGCATCTAGTTTTCAGAAATGCCTCTAGAAAGCACGTAAAATTATAACTATACGTATATAAAAAATAAGGTTTGTCTGTCTGTCCTCAATTTTCTCGAAAAATACTAACTACACCGATTTCGCTGAAAATAGCAAACTCTGTTTTTATTAGTGCCGGAAAGGTTTAGATTATGAAATCCAATACGTAAAACTATTGCTAAAACTTAAAATTAGTATGAAAAACATTGAACCCGTCGTGTTTTATTTAGGTTAGCCCATACATATACCACTATGGTTAGTCACAGATTACATATTATAAAAAAAGGTTGGTTTGAGTAGAATATTTTCAAAATGGAAAACATAAGTTGGTACCTACTTAAGAACTTTATTATTCATATACATTTTGAAAAAAAAAATCGAATTTTCAAATGTATCTATTTTTGTTTGTTGGTTTAGAGATAGTATACAGTATACTCGTACAGTATACTCGTACAGTATAGACCGCTGTCAAATCAACTATGGCACCAAAACGACAAACCAAAATTCAAACATGATAACTTTATTAAAAACAATTAAAACTAAAAACATTAAAAAAACTATAAAATCACCTCATAACCCAGGTAATCATATAATTATTTATAATTTATGATATTGTGCGGTTAACTGTGCAGTCAGCAATCATTCGCTGCAGAACTACTTGAAGCACTGCAGCGGTGTCGATCTTTGAATAAAGAGTGGTATTTCATTCCAAAGTTGAGGAATTAACAGATGTAACTCCCCTAACATTCAGCGGATGATCTCTTTGGCGTGTATTGTGTGCATGACAGTCACGGAACCACTGCAGTTTCTCTAGCAGATTGATAGGAACCCAAGAATTTATCCAATTGTACATTTAACACATTTGATGTAACTTTCTTCTGTTCGAGAATTTAGTATCCTATACCAATAAAGGTAAGGCGAAATATCCTCGCGTTTTGGGACATTGTAGCAACATGAAACACATGTATTTTGGACACGTTACAAATATTTTAGAGTTTTTTTTTCAATAAAGAGGTACCATACACTGCGGTCTCCAAAGTCCAATATTGAGAGAACAAGACTATCGGCAATAATCCTACGTGCTTTTACTAATACATTTATTTATTTATTCATAAATTTAATTATGAAAACAAAATCATCAGCCACCCATCTCACTAGGACAATCCTGTGTTGAGATGAGCGGCTTTACAATTTAATAATAATCCGTAAATTTGTAAATAAAAGTAAAAATAGGTAAATAGTAATAGTAATAGTAATTAAATAGTAGTATGTAAATAAAAACATGTAGCTAAAAATATACATATAAGTAAATAGTAATAAGTAGTTATAAGTAGGTAATAATAAGTAAATAATAATGATAATATCGAGCACATATAGTTTCAACATTGATTACAACATAACGGATAACATGTATAAAGCGAAATCACCATTCTCAGCTAACATAGACTTTTTGACCATTTTTAAAAATAAATTTATCTAATCTATAGTTTTAATGTTGTCACTAAGCCTATTGTATAACAAAGGAGCTTTACAAGAAAAACTCCTTTGTCCAAATGATGTTCTGTTACTTGCCGACTTATACATTAGAGAAGAACCCATTCTAGTATTATGCACTTGTTGTGACCTTATAGCAGTATCAATATTGTTAAAAAATTTACAGAGAGCCTGTATTATGTACAATTGCCTTACTGTCATAATTTTACTTTCACTGTATAATAAGTGTGAATATAAAAAACATTTCTTGTACATTATTTTTTAAATTAATTTTTGAGCAACATTTAAGGACTCAAAGGTAGTCTTGTAACATGAACCCCAACATACGATATTGTATGAAAGAAGAGATAGAATAAAAGCATAATATACAGTTTTTAGTGTAACTTGGTCCAACATATTTCTCAGAGCCTCGAAGATATAGGCTAGTTTTCTTTTTTTGTTTGTTAATACAGCAATATGATCGTTCCATTTTAAATATTTATCAATAATTAAGCCAAGATATTTGATATTGTCTACTCTTTCCAAAGATTGACAATTGCACTCGTGTACACATCAATGCATTGTTAAGGAACGGTCCACAGAGGGTTGACTTACGGAGGAAATGCTAAAAGTAATATATTTAGTTTGTTGCGTGTTTAAAGTTAAAAGGTTTTAATTGAGCCACTTTTTAACAGTCTTTAATCCTGACTCACACTTAGCATAAGTTTCATCCCAAGTATCACCAGCAAACACCAAAACAGTATCATCTGCAAATACAGCTGAAGAACCCAAGAATGATAATTTACAAAGGTCATTAATATACAACAAAAATAAAATTGGACCTAGAACACTACCCTGAGGAACACCATATAAAATTGATTTATTTGAACTAATATGATCATTAATCATTACTCTCTGTATTTATTAGCAACACCCATTGAATTAAGTTTATAAACAGTAAACCATGGGATACGGTAAAGGCCTTAGACAAGTCTAGAAAGATAGCCATTGCTTTATTACCAGAATCTAGAACTTCTACGACTGTGGTGACCACTTTTAAAGCTGCATCACTCGTTCCCATATTCTCTCTGAATCCAAACTGATTAATTGAGAGAATTTCATGTTTTTTTTTTATATAAGTCATCAATCTAATTTTAGCTAATTTCTCTATTATTATAATTAAACATATTATACAACAGACGAAACCTCGAATAGCACCATCGTGACTTCTTTCTAACGTGTTCCTCATACCTGAACTTACCATCCATTATCATTCCAAGGTTGCGCACAGCATCAACATGGGGAATAGTGGTATCATGTATTTTTGCCCTCCATTTCTCACGCTTGATATTTTTGCTGTATTCCCAAAAATAAAGCTGTCGCTAAAGCAAATTTATAAATAAAGAAACATTACTTGGCGCTTGGCCCTCTTCAATTTTTACTGCGTATTGTATCTTGGCAAGAATTACCATCGCAGAACAATAAACCTGATATTATTGAGATATGTTCTAACATTTGATATAGCTCATATTTGTACGTAGTCCGACAGTCACCCTTTTCACGGCGAGTACCCGAATTTAACGCACCAGGAAGATTTGCTCGCTGAGACGTGCTACCAGTCTCCAGTTTAGAAGGAGTGGAGCCCTTGCAGTAACGGCATTATTAAATTATACATAATTTGATAAACAGTCTACATATATTCCTGAAATGAGAAAAGCTGTTTGTACCAAACAACTACTGTCAGGGGCGACACCACGATCCGATATATTTATATGTATATATATCACATGGTAGAACATAGGGGTTAACTTAGAAAAGCGTGACAAGGGGTAACACAAACCTTAAAAGTTTCAAGAGACATGTCAAAAATGTATTTTACTTCTTGTCATTCCATATAATTTCATAGACATTATTGTCCATATGTATAGTAAATATACCCAGTCTATTATACACAATAAAAAATGAGTGTTAATTTGAAATGTCTTTGACGACCATAGTAGCAAAATATGCTGCCCAAGGTGATTCTTTTATTAAATTACTACGTTTCTAATGTCGATTTGCAACTTAAAGGTAATGAGGCTCTATGTAATGTTTTGTGGAGATTAGTAAAGTTAATATGGACAGGAATCTATTTCTCAGTTTGGAAGATCCACAGGTTCTCGTATATAGGGTAAATGTAATGCATAAATAATGAGTTAGTAAGTCTAAAGTCATGGTGTTTGAAAGAGAGAGTACGGAAACAGTGCGTAATAGAGTTGTGAATGACGAATACTTGGAGCAGGTGGATGAGCGTATCTATTTACAAACTATATAAGGGATGAAAGGGCTGATAAGGATATTGAGGGACTAAACGCAGTTGGCGCTAACAAAAAAAAGTCCAAAGAAGCGAAGCTAGCAGTCAACAATGGAGTGCTAATACCAACCTCTAAGTGTGGCAGAGAGGAATGGAACTGGCAGAAGAAGGCCCAAAGAAGACTAAATGCTATAAAAATGAGATCCCTGAGTCGTATTTTTTATGTGAATACTGCACAAGAGTCTCAACTGCTCCCAATCATTTGGAGAAAGTGAGACTATAGTATCGCCAATTGGGGCTGAAGGTAGTGGGGAAGGGAAGAAGAAAGAGAAGAGGAAGGTGGGGAACAACTTGACTATTCAGATCTGACCACCAAACACGACCAAAAGCTATTTCAAGCATAATTTTAATTCTGAATGGTGGTTTTCACCAGGACGATACTGAGAGTATCTTCCACTCTGGAACGTGCGCAAGTATACTACTACGTTATTTAATATTTTAGAATGTGAGTATGTAAAGCATGTATGACCGAGTGAAAAATGTTGAGATTAGAAAATAACGAGAGGCTGATGTAAGTGTAATGAGTAAGATTAAGAAAGGGAGCTTAGATAGTTTGGGCATGTAGAGCAGATGGATGTAGGGTGTAAGGTGAATATATGACGCAAATGGGAATGGAAGAAGTCGGGGACGCCCTAGGAAGACATGGCACAATCAAGTGAACTAAAAGGTCAGTGGCTGAGTTGGTATCGCGTCTGGGTCTCACACAGGCGTCGTGAGTTTAATTCCTCGGCTGGCTAAGTCCTCCATCACGACAAAAGTAACATCTCCCACTTACTGTGATGGTAGTGGGAGATTTTAAAATATTGTCAGGTTATTCGTAACCGGGAAATAATCGTCTTTCTTTAAAAAAAATACTTGAGTCGGTCACGTAACGGAAGAGTATGTATGAGACAATGTATGCATGTGAATGAAGCAAGGAGTGTGTGCTGAGACCTAGTTATTTGGTGATCATCTCTGCCTACTGCTGGGAAGTGGCGTGATAGTTAGTTAGTTAGTCTTGATTTTAAATGTCCTCGGATCATCTGTTGGCCATAATGGTACTTCTATCAAATTCCTACGTATCTCATTTAATAAAAAAAGAAAAAGAATCCATAGACTAATTTAATTTTTTTTAAAGAAATACAAATATTCCCGGATTACGAATAATCAGATAATATTTGAAAATCTCCTACTACCATCATAGTAAGCGGAAGATGTTGCTTGTGTCGTAATGGAGGACTTAGCCAGCCGAAGAACTGAACTCACTACGCCTGGGTGTAACCCAGACGCGATGGCAACTCAGCCACCGACCGGTCATAATCTAAACAACATGTACGAGTACATAATTTTGGGGAACACATTGTGATTTAATTAATGGAAGCGAATGATTCGATAATGGCCTTTATTTTTTTATTGTATAATATTAATTACCTATAATGGAAACCTGTACCCGCTTCAACATTAAGTTCAATAATATTATATAATACAACAATCAATAACAATCATCATACAAATGCAGGGCAAAATTAGAACAATTGCATTCGTGTTGAAATCAACGTACACAAGATGGAAAAAAAAACATTTTTTAAATATGAAATCACCATGACAGTTTTGTCACAGAGAAACTAGAGTTCAATTTCATAATATCGATTTAAATAATAATTTCAAAATATCAATATTATAAAAATAATAATATTTTGAAAATATCAGTATTATAAAAATAATAATATTACAAAATATCAATATTACAAAAACATCAATAGTATAAAAATATCAATACTATAAAAATATCAATATTATAAAAATATTAATATTATAAAAATATCAACATTTCAAATATACCAATATTATAAAAAATATTAATACTATTAAAATATCAACATTTCAAAAATACCAATATTATAAAAATACTAATATTATAAAAATATTAATATTATAAAAATACCAATAATATAAAATTACTAATATTATAAAAATATTAATAAAATAAAAATATCAATATTATAAAAATACTAATATTATAAAAATACGAATATTATAAAAATACTAATATTATAAAAATATTAATATTATAAAAATACTAATATTCTTAAAATACTAATATTATAAGAATATCATATATATCGTATTGAAAAAAAAATTGTGTACAGTGCCAGGGAACATTTCTCCCTCTTCCTGTGTCAACTGTGGTTAGAGGTGAATAAATCTGGAGATAGTCTTCTCTACCCAGTGAGCGGGCTGACTATTGCTACTGTGGGGCTTTTATTTATTTTTATTTCAAATAATTGTAAATTGTGTTTAATGTGCTAGTGGCGCTTGCTGATATATATTTAAGCCCGCTCACTAAGGTAATGGAGGATATAAGATGGAATTTGGGCATAGATGGAGGGGGTTAGTGCTGGGGGTCCAGCGGCCGAGGTTGGATATAGAGGCATTCGGGTTCGATTCTAATTTGGAGTAAAATGTTTTGGCTAAATCTATTATATGTTTTCGGAGTGGAGGAATTTTCGAGCCCGTGTTTATTACGCTATTCCTGACGAACCAGGGGCTTTTGGTGAATCGTCGGAGCAATGCATTCTGGAATGATTCTAGTCTTTTTGTGTTTGAAGTAGCCCATATGGGTGATGCGTATGTTAATTTTGGTCGGATTGTTGATGTGTAAATGAGAAGTTTGTTTTTTAGGTTGAGTTTACTGTTGTAGCTGATAAGGGGATATAATGCGTTTGCTGTTCGTCTCCTTTTTGCTAGTGTTTCGTTAATGTGTGTGTTCCATCGTAGTTTCCGGTCAAGTGTCACTCCTAAGTACCTAGCACTTTTTTGCCATGGTATGATTTTGTCGTATATTTTGACGTCTTGAGAAGAAAACTGCAGTGCTCTTGGTCGGGTTCACGTCAAAGCGCCACTTATCATACCATTTTTGGAGGAGGGCTATATTTTGTTGAAGTCTGAGGGTTACCATTCTAGGTGATTTGTTTTGTACCAAAATAGCTGTATCGTCGGCGTATAGAGCCTTCTGGGATTGGTTGTTGTCAGTCAGAGGTATGTCATGAGTATAAATGTTGAACAGTGTTGGGGATAGTAGGGAGCCCTGTGGCACACCCGCTGTCATAAATCTAGTAGAGGAAAGTATGCCATTTATTCGAACTTGGAAAGTACGGTGGCGAAGGAATGAATTCAGTATGCAGAGGAGCTGCGGTTTGATGCCGGTTTGTTAAAGTTTTAATATAAGGCCGTTGGTCCAGACTTTATCGAAGGCTTTTGCAATGTCAAGGAATATTGCTCCGGTAGATACGCCCTTCTCAAATCCTCCGAGGATAAGCTCGGAGACTCTGAGAAGTTGGTGTAGAGTTGAATGTTTTGATCTGAAGCCATGTTACTCATCGGGGAGAGTTGAGACTTGTTCAATGTGTTCTGTAAGCCTTGTGAGAAGTATTTTTTCGAAGATCTTGTCGACGTTCGAGAGAAGACTAATGGGACGGTGATTTAAACAAATTTTTGGATCTTTACCGGGTTTCGGAATTAATATGACGCGTGCGTGTCTCCATATTTTTGGAAAGTAGCGTAATCTGAAAGCAGAATTTATTAATTTCACAAGAGTAAGAATGCTTTTTTGGGGGAGGGCTTTGAGAGCGAAGATTGGAACACCGTCTGGACCGGGGGCTTTTTTGTTGCTTTTGAATTTGAATGTTTCACGAACTTCTTCTGGGATTGTGTAGAGCACGTTGACTTGAGATATTGTCTCTAAAATGTGGTTAACATGGCAATTGACGTCTTCGATGTTAGAGGGATCGGTATTTTGGATGTTTGGACTAAATTGTATTTCAAGGCTATCGGCAAATGCCTCTGCTTTGCCTTGGTTGTCATATACGAAACCATGTTCGACTTGAATGGGGTGATTTGGGGTGGATTTATTGCGAAGAGCCTTAGAGAGTTTCCAGATAGAGTTGTCGCTGGTTTTTAGTTCAGAAATCTTGTTTTCTCAGGTGGAATTTGAATAAGCACATAGTTTAGAGCGTATCTCTTGTTGAAGCTGATTCATCTGTTTTTTGTCCCTGGGATCACGGTACTTTTGCCAGCCGTTTCGAACGAAGTTTTTGCTGTTTATAAAAATTTGGATATCGTGAGGGAGATCGCCACAGTGGTTCGGGCGAGTGCGTTGGGGGATAGGCCTTGAGGCAATGTCGATTGATGACATGATACCTTGAGAAAACTTTCCTACTGCCGTATCGAGTTCGGCCGCATTTGAAATGAAATGAGGGATGGGGGTGTTATCTGCAACAATATGGTTGAAGTATGTCCAGTCAGTTTTTATAGAAGGTCGAAACGCTATTGGGTCAGAGAATTCTGACAAAGTAAGTAGTACCGGGTTGTGGTCCGAATTTAGGTCATTGATTGTCTCAAGAGTGTGAATCCAGTTTGTTTTGTGAAATAATGCGATGTCGAGAATGTCAGGTCTGTGTCCCGGATGGTCTGGAAAGTAGGTTGGGGTCGATGGGCCGTAGATAACCACATCGGGGTGCGAGTCTGCGTATCGTTTTAGGAGGGTTCCATTATAATTAGTGACTCTACTATTCCAGTCAGGGTGTTTAGAGTTAAAGTCTCCCGCTAGAATGGTAGGTGTGTGGCCGTCGAGGAGTTGATCTTGATCACTATTTTCTATTTTCAGGGTTGGTCGGTTGTGGATCGAACTTAACCTCAACGGACCTGATTTTTTGGTAAAAATTGTGATGGATGTTGATTCAATGGATTTTAGTGTGGGTGTTTTATTGTGTATGTGTGCGATTTTCCTTTTAATGTAAATTGCGGTGCCACCTCCGCGTGAGTTTAAACGGTCATTTCTGTAAAGGGTATAATTTGAGATATTGGGTGAAGATGTTGCATTTAGATGGGTTTCATTCACAAGAATGATGTCTAGTGTATGCGTATTAGCGAAAATTCTGAGTTCGTGAATGTTTTGGGAAAGACCTCTTGCATTCCAGAATGCAATGCGTAGCGCGGAAGGATTAATAGATTTAGCCATTGAAAGTGAATAAAGAAATGATCTGGGGGGCTGCAGAAAATAAGATGGACATATAGTCTGAGGGGGAGGAAGCAGATTTGAATTTGAACATTAAGTCGGTGATGAAGTCACCGACTTTGGAGAAGACAATATTTTTTATAAAATCAAAAATATTGAAAGAAGAAGAGGGTGGGGGCGTGGAGGTGGGAGGAATGATAGGAGCAGAGGAATCTGCTTGAGCAGCTCCTGAGTAGGAGAGGAGAGGGGTGGTATATCGGCAGTTGAAGAATGCACCTCTTACCTCTAGTTGACGTCGTGGAGAAGAAGGTTTTGGTCTCATTGGACATTCTTTATAATTGGCGGGATGCACGCCTGCACAGTTTGTGCAGGTGGCTGGGCCGTCTTCTCTCCTATAAGTGCAGTCTTTGGAAAGATGTTCTTCAGGGCATTTCACGCAGCGGGGTGGTAGGCGACATTGGAGAGAAGAGTGTCCAAATGTCTGACAACGGTGGCATTGTGATGGGGATGTTTTTTTCTTCAGGTGTTCCACCCTTAATTTTAGGTGGAATAAATGGGTGAGTTGGAAGATCTCTCGTCCAGCTTCACCGTGTTCCAATTGAACCAGCACTAATGGGGCCGGTCGTCGATTTGGGCCACAGCGGATGCAGTTGACGCTTGTCACCGGGAACTTCAACGCCTTCAATTCGTCTAATATTTCCTCCATAGGGATATTAGTGGAAATTCCTCGGAGGATGGCTTTTGTAGATTTTTCTTCTGCAAGCTCAAAAGTGTGGAAGCCGGTGTTTGCTTCCTCGAGCATGCGGGAGGCCAGTCTTAAGCTGTTTGTGTCTCCGGTGTGGAGAACAACTCCGCCAGGAATTGCTTTTGATTCTCTAATAAGTACTCCTGCGGTCGTGAGTTTTGTACGCAGAGCGGTCCAATTTTCCTGCGTTTTTATTATTATTGGAGAGATGCGGGCGGGTCTCGGAGCCAAAACAGGTGATGTCTCTATTTCTTCTGGGAGAGTGGTGGATTTGTCAAGTGGTGAGGTGGTGTCGTCGGGGACGCCGAGAGCTTGAAAACGGTTTTGAGTGGGAGTAACAGTTTGTGTGGGAGATGATGGGGTCACTTACCTCTCTTTGGAGTTGGTGTGGGTTTCCGTGAGAGGAAGGAAGAGATCGGAGTTGGCCCTCGAAGCGGACGGAGTGGCTGACGTTGGTGCGGGTGGCTTTTGGGTGTAGGATTTAGTTCCCGTGGATTTGGGGGTGGAGATTAATGTTGGTCTTCCTGTCCTTTTTGTGAGGAATCTAGCACTGGTGAGTCTGAGTACATAATATAATTAAGTTATTGTCACAGGAAGAAAAAATTGAAAAAACAAAACAAAACACGACTTTGAAAAGAAAAAAGTTAGGGTGCGTGCGCAACCAAAGCCGCGTGGGCAAGGGCAATTCTTTTTGAACGCCGTTTAACTGGTCGAAGAACTATTTACACTTAACCATATAGTTCACAGGTAAGGAAAAACTTTATACAACACTTATATTACACCTTACGGTTAGAAATACACATATTTACACAATAAAACTGTAAATTGGACAGGAGCAAATCATGAAAGCGGGCTGTCAAATGGTTGCTAGGGTAACCGTATAAGAATATCAATATTATAGAAATATTTCTTTAATTTGATGTCTCGCTGAGTTATCAGTGACCGTTGAGTGCCCCTGGATTATTGGCGTTATCAATCAATAATCAATAAGCCGGAATCAATAATCAATAATCAATAAGCCGGGACGAGTCAGCGCTACCGGAGATCGGAAAACACGCTTGTCCAGGCCGTCGCCCAGTGGCATGGCGCGCCCCTACATCGTAGATGGAGAATTTCCCTCAGGCCATTGTAGCATAAGTGTTAAATATGTTATTTTAATTTAATTTTTTTTTTATTTTTTGTTTTTATATTATATTTCTACAATGTGTAATTTTCTATTCTTAAAATGTATTCTTTTTATATGGCAGACAGAGTATTGCACTCACCGCTTTGTTCTGCTGAAATAAAGACATTATTATTATTATTATTATTATTAATTCCTATCGGCCTGTACGTATTTCGTTTCACGGAATAAATATAAATGTTAAAACGTCAAAGGATTCTTTTCAGCACTTAAACTCACTGCACTAAACAAAATAAAGAATTAATTAGTTCTATGGATAGATTTCCGCTGGTGCAGTTTTCAGGATTTTAACTAAACACAGTTCACAGTTATTGCATAATTTATCAAGAGTATATTTGAGGTAAGATATCAATGAAGATATGTTATTGTTGTATTATAAAAATATCGAAATATCAGCAAGTATTAAACAAATTGAGAAATAAAAATAAAAAATAAAAAATTGCGCTACAGGTTTGTTACAGTGAGGATAGACCTAATATAATAGTAACACCTAAATAATTTTAAAGATACCCGCAGCTATCAAGTAGGTATACAATCAAGGAGACCATCATATTTGTTCAATAGACAATGAAAGCTTCAAACAACTATAACATAAAGAATAGTGTACTGCAAAAAAGAAAAACGTAAGTTACATTGAATATAAGTGAATATTGTAATATCTAAGTTAACCTTCAGACATGCTTTCACAGCCCGAGTAATTAAAGAATTTTCCCGACCTTCCTAACGCGCCTCCTTTTTATAAACGAAGGCATTTCCTTAAAAGCCTTATAGCCTATACATTACAGACACAAAGTTCTGGAAAGGTAGCTGTCTCGGGTTCTCTGTCAAGTCACGTGAACGTTGCCCGACAATCTGTTCAATTAAGAATTCTTTGAAAAGATAAATAAGCTTTAGAAGGAGGCGAAAGTGAGTTCTTCGTGATTTCTTTAAAGATCCAAATGAAATAAAAAAAAAACTTTCTTAGTTTTAATCATACTAGGAAGAACTGTTTACCTTCGGAATTTGGGAGTAACTAAAGGGAATTGTCGAGTTTCTCGATTTTACGTCTTTATTCATTTAGAGAATTAATGTTATTTTCCTTACCCTTGATATAATTGTACGTTAGTGATAAATTTCTAATTTATTTTCGACAAACGTCTTCATATTTTGCATTCCAAAACGTAGGTGATATTTGAACATCTATAGATTCTTTGACGGCCTTCGTGGTTGAGTGGTTACGATCCTTGGCTCCGTATACGGAGCTCGCGGGTTAAAATCGCGGCGTGTGCGAATAAACTATAAATGATTAAATTGTGTTAATTCACAATTTATTTATATAAAATTATATATACCATATTTATGCGACAGGTTCCAGAGTGGTAGATATTTTCAGTATCGCCCTCGTGAAAGACCATTCAGAATCGATACGTTGCTTGTTGTGTGCTCCATAGTAGATGATATGTAAACAGTGTTAAAAAGTTATTAAAAATTTTCAAATCATTTTTCGGATAATACTTATTTATTTACCCCCATTACGGGGTTTTACCAACTTATTTATTTACCCCCATTACGGGGTTTTACCAACTTATTTATTTACCCCCATTACTGGGTTTTAAATGGACATTTATAAATAATATTGACACGGTACATATGTATTATAGTAGATAGTATAAAACAACTTAATTTGATGGGTTTACCCAGAGTTAAATAGTTTCAATTACTCTATGAAAAAACTGTACTAATGCATGCTTATACTGAAACATTAATGTGCCAAATATGTCAACAACATCCAAGTATTTGTTCCCTAGATGCAGACGTCGCACAGGGGAATAATATTAGGGGACGCTGAAGTTGAATTGTCACAATAAAATGGTAGGTACTGTCTTGTCCTACCGGGTCCGTGAAAAGCAATCAAATACGCAGTTCAGGGGTATAAAACATTGAATTAACAATCTGAAATAAACATGTTAAATCGCAAATAATTCTATGTTCAGATAATTTTTCTAAATTAAATTAATAAAGTAGATAATCATAGTCTATGCATTCTCTAGGAATACCAGTTCTAAAATTTACGTATCTTAAGAATTTACGTTGGATTCTTTCAATTGAGTGAGAATGAATATTAAAAATAACAAAATAGTTACGTCAATCCAAGACAGTATTTATTAAGGGTAAAATATGTCATTATGTCCCAAGTTAAGGGATTTAATTTGCTTTTTGAATTGTGTATATTTCAAAGTATTCATATTTTCGTTACGTTTTTTTATTTTTTATTAATTTAAGAGATTTTACAAAAAAACATAAAGCAAAACGTCCCGATAAACCACTTTTTAGTAGAGTGGCTAACGGGAGCTTGTTATTCAACACTTTATCCTAAATTTACAGTTCTAAGACTATGGTATATCCTCAATTGGGGTTATGTTGTGTTGCTGAAGGTATTTTGAGGAGGGGAAGGAGATGGGAAGGAAGGGGGTGGGAAGTACCTGGCTATTCAGATCCGGTCACCAAACACGTCTAAAGCCATTTCAAGCAACGTTCTAATATGAATGGTGATCTTACACCTCACAGTATCTACCACTTTGAAACGTGGGATAAATATAGTACATCATGTTTTCAATGAATGAATTGTGAAATAAAACAATTTAATTAAATAAAATTTACTTGCGCGCACTGGGATTTGAACCCGCAACCTCCGGAGTTATAGCCAAGGATCGTAACTACTTAACCACAGAGACTGTCGTTGTAATATATTTTAAATCATTAAAGATAATCAAGATATTAAAAGGAAACACGAAACCGAAAAGACCACATCCGGGGAAGGTTCACGATAGACTACGAGGTCCTGGGTTAGAGTCCCAGCTGCTTCCGTTATCTTTTTCTTTTCTGTGTCTTTTCGGTTTCATGTTTCATTTTGGAAGATGATTATATAATCTTCAATGATTAAAAGTTAATAATCAACAAGACACAACCGCGCATTTCATATATTTCTGTGTCTCTTCGGTTTCATGTTTCATTTTGGAAGATGATTATATAATCTTCAATGATTAAAAGTTAATAATCAACAAGACACAACCGCGCATTTCATGTATTTCTGTGTCTCTTCGGTTTCATGTTTCATTTTGGAAGATGATTATATAATCTTCAATGATTAAAAGTTAATAATCAACAAGACACAACCGCGCATTTCATGTATTTCTGTGTCTTTTTCGGTTTCATGTTTCATTTTGGAAGATGATTATATAATCTTCAATGATTAAAAGTTAATAATCAACAAGACACAACCGCGCATTTCTTGGCGTATTGCAAGTCTCTTCGGTCTTCATGTTTCATTTTGGAAGATGATTATATAATCTTCAATGATTAAAAGTTAATAATCAACAAGACACAACCGCGCATTTCATGTATTTCTGTGTCTTTTCGGTTTCATGTTTCATTTTGGAAGATGATTATATAATCTTCAATGATTAAAAGTTAATAATCAACAAGACACAACCGCGCATTTCATGTATTTCTGTGTCTCTTCGGTTTCATGTTTCATTTTGGAATATGATTATATAATCTTCAATGATTAAAAGTTAATAATCAACAAGACACAACCGCGCATTTCATGTATTTCTGTGTCTTTTCGGTTTCATGTTTCATTTTGGAAGATGATTATATAATCTTCAATGATTAAAAGTTAATAATCAACAAGACACAAGCGCGCATTTCATGTATTTCTGTGTCTTTTCGGTTTCATGTTTCATTTTGGAAGATGATTATATAATCTTCAATGATTAAAAGTTAATAATCAACAAGACACAACCGCGCATTTCATGTATTTCAGGGTCTTTAAATAATTACCAATGATATAAAAAATATTTTTCTAGGTGAACTCCACACAGAAGGTCCTAAGGTTATTCCTTGACCTTACGCCGTCATTAGGAATGTTGTAAAAAGGGATGAAAGAAATTAGAAGTAACGCAAAAAACGGCACGCGCCGTTCCACAGATGAGCTGCATGGCTGAATACACATATTCCCGAGTTACGAATAACCTGAATAAGTGAAAATCTCGTACTATCATCAATAAATGCGTAAGATGTTGTTAATGCGATGACGGAGGATCAGCCGAGGAAATAAACCCACGATGACTCCTGGGGGGGAACTCGATGCATTTGTCAGTTCGGCCTCAGACAACATGTCAATTAAAACGATCACTTCTCATGTGGCAATTGTCATCCGTATATGAAAGTTTGATGAGTTTCCTAGAGGCGCATTGGTGTCGATGTAACCTTGTGTTGATTTCGGTATTTACCGGTTAATAATAACAGCACTTCCACTTGGTGTCCAGTCGACAAAGGCTGAAAAGCTGTGCCTTCTTTAGAAAATCAAACCATCAAAATAAATTAAGGATAACAGAAAAATGCGACAAAATTTCTAATAGAAATATTTTTTTTGCATTAATTTTGTAAGGCCTTCACACTCATTTATCCAGCTGGCCACAGCTATTGATAAAAAATTATATTAAAAAAATATTAAATACAAATTTCACATCTGAACTTCAACATGGCTTACTTTTGGTAATGAAGTAATGCACGTCCCTGTTGATGTCAATCGTTAAAAGCAGGGAAATGGCAACCAGTGGTATCATCAAACGCTAAGCATAGTCCAACACAGAGTGCGTTAAAAAAGTTAAGCCTTGGATAAATCCTATTGATCGATCTTTTACTGCTAGGGCCCTTGTGTAGAACATCTTGTAGTTGTATTGTGTGTATGCACTGACGTCAGAATTAATTGCTCCGTGGATCGCATGTTTGCGAGTAATGTTTGTAATTTTAGATAATATATTGCTATGTAGCTATATTTTATAGCGAACCATAAACAGAAAGTTTTAAATAAATTGCTAAAAACTGTGCCTCACTAAAGGTTCGCCCAGTGAGGCAATTACATCCAACTTTGAAAATACTAAATGCTATTACTTTTTTTACTGTTCTTATTTAAAACGAAATTGTATTATCTGTAAAAGAAACTTGAAACGTGTCATTTGTAATATCTATTACGTAAAAAAAATGTTAACCGAAGTGTTACCTACTTTGAAGTAGTATGCATTATGCCTCTTCGTTTTCTTTGATAAATAAAAAAAAATACAAATTTAGTGACGTTCATAAAAATGGCTGACATGAAGTGACTACTATCATGGTGATTATTCGTATTAGACTACAATGGAGTTTATCGTATCTTAGTAGTAAATCTTGTCTAGTTTGAATTCTTTAAATTATTTATATGAAACCGTACAAGATTCCCAACTGCTCTCTGCCAACCGGAGTCAGTGAGACTTTTAGCAACCCATATTGGAGTTACGACGCTGAAGGGTATATGGGGGAGGGGAGGAAAAAGGGTGAATATTAATAGGAAGGTAGGGAAGGACTTGGCTATTTAGATTTGGTCAACAAACACGGCTAAAACCATTTAAAATAACGCTTCAATTGAAAGTTACAACTACAAGTTTGTTCCCACGGTCACATTGAATAGGCACTTCGAAGTACGACAAAGGTTCCTTGGGAACTGGGCAGTGGGCACCCCCCGCCTCCAGCCAGGCTACCGAGGTAGATAATGAGTACTGGCTAGGTTGGTAGGCATCCATTTCTCACTAGGAGAGGCAAACGGCGCTCTGCCAACCAAAAGCAGTAGAGAGTTTCCTTTATGGGGCTATCCAAAGTTCTCTTTTTAAAGTTTGATCAGAACGGACTCCATATTAAGTTGCCTTAACTTATTTCAGTTTTTTAATTGTTAAACTTTGTTCTTTTCTTTCTTGCTCCCTTTAGCTCGCTCCCCCGTTAGTTGAGTGGTCCAGAGTTAGTGTAGTACCAGTTGTTCGTTAAAAGGAAATTAATGGCGCGAGACTAGTGATGTTACAATATCGATAAAATGACCAAAAAACCATTTATAATCGGAGAGTGATATTAACAATATTTTATTTTTGTGAAGTCCCGCACCTAATTAAGTTCAAAGTAACTCATCGAACTAATTGGCACAATGTATTATTCTGCAGCAATGTTTCCGGGACTAGCTACCGAATATATGCGCCAAATTCTCGCTTACATGCGCTTGGAAACAAATTCATCACTAGTATAGACATATTTAATGTAAGTTAACCCATGTTTAAGAGATATCTGAATGAAGAGAATAACTGAATATTTTTACGTATCAATTAATTGGGAGCATCGCATAGGAGCTATTGTAAAATATCTGGCCATCACACCTTTTCCCTGGATGAGCAGGGGCAGAGAGGATGGACCGCCAAACAACTCAGTGTCGGCACTTTTTCCTTCATTCTCATTCATACATCATACACACTCTTTTGTTGTTTTGTTTGATTCTTGACATGGCCCAACTCAAGTATTTGATTCACTTGGTCATGCATGTGTCCCCAGCTTCCTCTTCCATTCACATGAGTGTCATATATTCTGCCCCCTTTCTTCGTTCATCCTCTACATTAGAGCTATTGTATACTTTTTCACTAGTTTATCTATCCATAATCCAAAAAAATTCTAATTCAAAATCTTTTTTATTTCTCTGTATCATGCACTATATTATATATCATGCACTATATCATGCGTCATGCACTATATTATATATCATGCAGTATATCATGTATCATTCACTATATTATGTATCATGCACTATATCATGTGTCATGCACTATATTATGTGTCATGCACTATATCATGTGTCATGCACTATATTATGTGTCATGCACTATATTATGTGTCATGCACTATATTATGTATCATGCACTATATCATGTGTCATGCACTATATTATGTGTCATGAACTGTATCGTGTATCATGCACTATATCATGTATCATTCATTATATTATGTATCATTCACTATATCATATATCATTCACTATATTATGTGTCATGCACTATATTATGTGTCATGCACTATATCATGTGTCATGAACTGTATCGTGTATCATGCACTATATCATGTATCATTCACTATATTATGTATCATGCACTATATCATGTGTCATGCACTATATTATGTGTCATGCACTATATCATGTGTCATGCACTATATTATGTGTCATGCACTATATCATGTGTCATACACTATATTATGTGTCATGCACTATATTTTGTGTCATGCACTATATCATGTGTCATTCACTATATTATGTATCATTCACTATATCATGTATCATTCACTATATTATGTATCATGCACTATATCATGTGTCATGCACTATATTATGTGTCATGAACTGTATCGTGTATCATGCACTATATCATGTATCATTCATTATATTATGTATCATGCACTATATCATGTATCATTCACTATATCATGCATCATGCACTATATCATGTATCATTCACTATATCATGTATGATTCACTATATTATGTATCATGCACTATATTATGTGTCATGCACTTGATTATGTATCATTCACTATATCATGTATCATTCATTATATTATGTATCATTCACTATATTATGTATCATGCACTATATTATGTGTCATGCACTAGATTATGTATCATGCACTATATCATGTGTCATACACTATATTATGTGTCATGCACTATATTATGTGTCATGCACTATATCATGTGTCATACACTATATTATGTGTCATGCACTATATTATGTGTCATGCACTATATCATGTGTCATACACTATATTATGTGTCATGCACTATATTATGTGTCATGCACTTGATTATGTATCATTCACTATATCATGTATCATTCATTATATTATGTATCATTCACTATATTATGTATCATGCACTATATTATGTGTCATGCACTAGATTATGTATCATGCACTATATCATGTGTCATACACTATATTATGTGTCATGCACTATATTATGTGTCATGCACTATATCATATATCATTCACTATATCATATATTATGCACTATATATTTCATTCACTATATCATATATTATGCACTATATATTTCATTCACTATATCATGTATCATGCGCTATATTATGTATCATGCACTATTACGTATTATATACATTTTTGTGTTATCCACAATACAAAACAGTTAATTCGATGCTCCCAATTATCTGCAGTTCAAAAACTTGGTCCTTTTCTATTTTCTCTGTGTCATCTGATGCACGTATGTAATATTATTTTTGCGTGTGTATATTATGTATTACATATATTACTATAAAGAGTTTGTAAACATAAAAAAAAATTGCTAAATTTTTTTTCACTAAATCATGTAAAATGTAACAGCCCATCAGGGCGTTAATCTCTTTACATAATAATTAATGTTTTTCTTTCCTGTCTGTCTGTCCGCGATTTTCTCGAAAATTACTATACCGGTTTTAATGAAAATATAACAGCTTGTTCTTGTTAGTGCCAGGAAGGTTTGTGGATTAGTTTAAATTAAATCCAATATGTAGAACTGTTGCTATGATGTTTTAAAATTATTATGAAAAACATTGAACCCGAAATGTTGTATTGAGGTTACCCCATAGATACACCACTCTGGTTAGTCACAGATTTCATATTCAAAGAAAGGAGGTTTGTTTGGGTAGAATATATTTAAAATGAAGAACACAGGTAGGTACCAACTTAAGAACTTTTTTTATTTAAATAGATTCTGAAAAAATAAATGTTTGGAAAGAAATAAAAATTTCAAAGGATTTTTTTTTGTGTATTTGTTTAGAGATGATCGCTATAAAAAAACAATTCTGGCACACAAAAGACAAGCGAAAATTTACAAATTCGTAACTTTATTCCAAAAAAAATCTCTACAAGGCCGGGGACACATCACCTAGTAATTATTGAAAATCCTTAAATTAAATTAGTTCAATTTAATATGATAACAATTATTTATACCAGTAGGTATATTTTTAATACCTATTAACGCTTTTTAATCCATATATTCACATATCACCAAATAATTAAAAACATATGTATTTTACGCATATTAATAAGCAAAGAGAAATTTGACGTAAGAAATTCGAAGGAGGCTGTTTTGTTTCTTCTGAATGATTTCTTTTATCCATATTTCAGGTAGGTAGAAAATGTATTAGTAAATATCTGCAAACTAATTATCAACTAACTTTTTCACAGGGAACAATGTGTAAGTAACTTAATTATTACTCAACGGTAAAGTTCTTACCGTATATCAATGAACTAAGAAAAGTTTTCCATCTCGGTAAAGGTCGAGATCTTATATTAAAAGTTCCCGGAAACATTCATGAAGCCATTATTAAATTTTGGATGAAAATGCAAAACAGTAACGGAAAATAACGAGACACAGCATTTTATTTCATTTAAATCTCGGTAATGTTTTTGGCAAGTAATCTGTTTGAGTTTTAAACATGTATAAATAAACAGTACCATCATTCATCTAAAGAACTTTCTAACTAGAGTGGCGTCGATACTCTCAGTATCTTTTCGGTGACAGACCATCATTCATCTAAAGAACTTTTTAACTAGAGTGGCGTCGATACTCTCAGTATCTTTCCGGTGACAGATCATCATTCAAAACTGATGCGTTGATTGTTATTATATTTATTTATTTATTTACGCCTAGAAGGCTTTTAAATGTTGATACTGTTGTGTAAACTGGGAGTGTCATGGAGAGGGGAAACGGGAAAGAGGAAGGTTGGGTTACAGGGGAAGTTATGGGAGACAATTACAATCTGCAGGACTTACCCTGGAGGTGGTTTACTCGATGTTGAAGTCTGCTCCGGACATTAGCTTAGCTCAGATCGGCAGGGGACATCAACTTCTTATCATACAGGGTCGCGGATCGATCGCAATCTTATAATTGGGTTGAGGGCGTTTCTACTTCTACGGTAAATTAGTACAGGGAAGTGTTTTCATACTCGGTGTTTATTGCAACTCAGACAAACATGATGGGTTAAGAATAATCGTGTAGATAGTAAAAAAGGTCTTAATCTAGGTAGGATTCTATTGTAATATTTCTCTCTTTCTGATTGGAATCTCTAACCGAGTTATGCAGATGAAACAAGGGGTTAAATCAACACATTTAGGAAGATAGGAAATCAGCTTACATGGTGTTCTGGTCGAATGGCGGGGATAGCTGGCAATGACGCCAAGGCCGGACATCTTCACACTGAGTTTAATGGGTTTTTTTATATTTAGTAAGTTGAGTGCTTTGACGGCAATAGGCAAAGCACTCAAATGCTCGTAAATAATTATTAACAAAAATGGCCTCTTTTTCAGAGACATTTATCTCTTTTAAATTTATTTCATTTATCTCTTCGGGTTCCAGACGGGAAGTGCTGAGTTTCAAGTGGCCGCAAACAACGCCACCGAGCTTGCCAAAGGCGCTCATGTCGCTCGCTGCTTTGTTAATTTTGATCTGATTGGTTTAATTGGGCGCTCGAATCGCCTGATTGGTTAATTTATGTAGGTAAATGATGTGGTTGCTTGCCAGGCTTATTTGCCAAGACGAGTAGCTAGAACTCATCTCAGGGTCAACCTTTCGTTACATAACAATACATATATCACATAATAATAAAAAGAAGTATAATAATACAGTACATACAATAATAATTATAGTGTAAGGGAAGTAAGTAGGTCGAATATAAGTAAGTAGTTACGGCGTAATGAATTACAGTTTTACCTGTGGTTACATTATAAATGCAGGTTGTACAAAGAGTATAACAAGTGGCTTAGTAAATAATATGATAACACAAGTATAAAGATGTAAGAAGACTTAAGCAATGTGTTAACTTAGTGGTTATAGTCAGGTACTTTCCAGCCTTCCTCTAAATCATCACTTTCTTCTCCCCACTCCCATGCCATTGTCCCAGTGGCTCCAAAGAGTTGGGATTCTTATATGATAGTCACTTTGTAAAAAAATAAGAGGAATAATAAGAGGATCGGCTGCGCTGCCTGTTTCAAACATAATTTAATATTGGAATTGAGGCGAAAATACCCACCCTAACTGAATGATACATTTTTTTAAAATTAAAGGTTTAGTAAATATCAAGTACGTGTGAGAAGTATTTTATTTATTTATGTTTCAAATTATGAAGTATGGGCGATGAAAAAAAATATTTTCATAATTTTAGGGGCAACTTAGAAAGTTGTTTGCCGGTTTACTATATTTAAAAAAAATATTTTTATAATTTTAGGGGCAACTTAGAAAATTGTCTGCCGGTTTAGTTATTTAAAAAAAATATTTTCATAATTTTAGGGGCAACTTAGAAAATTGTCTGCTGGTTTAATTATTTAAAAAATATATTTTCATAATTTTAGGGGCAATTTAGAAAATTGTTTGCCGGTTTACTATATTTGAAAAAAAAAATTATCACATTTGCTATGTTCATATGATTACGCACATAAAAATTAATAATAAAAAAAAACTTTTTCGGGTCGATATTTTAAATTATGTACGACGAAATTGGGAACACTCCCACGTAAATTGGTGGTTTTTAATTTAATTTAAAGTCCACTATAATGCTTATTTTAACACTTATTTTTTTATATTAACATTATATTAAATATAAGTAGAAGAGGTAATTTTTTTTTTAATTTACCGTTAGTAAATAATTGTTAAATCTATCTCTAAAATCGCGAAAAATCAATTCCTTTAATGGCGTATATTTAATAATGAAAAACAAAAATAAATAAATTCCTTCTAATCCATATTAGATATTTACTATACTTTTTGATGAAAAAAAGATCATTCGCCTTAGGTGAGTATTTTGACCTCAAATCCAAAATTAATTTTTGTATGAAACAGGCCGTGCAGCCGTTCCTGCCCCCATGAAACCGTTATGCCATTTCCGCACGTATTTCTAGAATGTTCATAATTTCTTTCTTCGCATCTTATGTTATATGACACCCCTTTGTCTATCCATTCGCTTTCTACATATTGAAACCAGTACCGAGATAGAGGACAAACTGCTTATAGATCCGCTGTAACCTCTCTCCCTAGCTCATAAACAAGGCGCATATCTCAAAAAAACCACAAATGTTGGAAAGACCATGGACCCTTTGTACTCGTATACATCTTCAGTTCGAAGTCAAGTTGAATATAACTCCTCGATCTGGTTCCCCCATTTTAAAATACATTCAGATTCTATCGAAAAAAATCAACACAAATTCCTAAGACACATTAATTATAAACTCGGTATTCCCATCGAACGAATTCACTATAATTACTTGATGAAATAACCAAATTTACTAAATCTCTCAGAACAAAGAATTATTTCCGACATGATATTTATGTTCAAAATTGTAAATGTTAGTATAGACAACCCCAATTTAATTAACATCATTCAATTTCATATACCTACGAGAGCTACTCGTTCCAAAATCATGTTTAAATGTAACAACACCAGGACTGAGCATTACAAACACTCGCTTGTACCTAGATTACATGAAGTTAGTAATAGATACGCAGATGTGGCGGATGTATTTAATTGCATGGAAGGTAAGTACAAGAAGGCAAATGTTGTCAACAATCCCAACTTGATTTGGTTCGCGGAAAGAGGATTCCACTTCCACTTCTGTGTCCGGAGAGGTCGGAAGTGAGGCCCGGTTTCTTGGTTCGGACGTTCCCAGCATGCTAATGCATTGCTTATTCTAATTCTTCGGAAATAAATTTGCTAAACACTGGGAAATTCTTCCCTATCCCCCGAATAGTGGAAGTTTGAAATGAAATGTCCGGATAATGATTTGATATTATTTATTCTTGTGAGCCGCTCAGAAGCGAGGTCAAAGGCGTGCGAGTTCCTTATGTGGAATATAAGTATTCAGAGATGGGCTAAAAGGTACACAAATGAAACTGTATTTTTTCCTCGATAGAAGTAAAATTACTCTCAGGTGTCATTATTAATAAAAGTAATGAAAAATACTTTGTTTACACAGCTGTTTATTACATATTTATATTTATCAACATGCTTCGGAAGCGATGCTCCCCTTAGCAGTATACCTGGTAAACTGGTTTACAATTAGATAAATTAAAAATTAGAAAAAGTGTTAATAGTCTATTAAATATTATTAATAATATAATCAAAAATTTATTTTCACATTAATACCAATATTTAGAAAATTATTATTGTAAGTATTAATATTTTATTTTTAAGCAATGTCAATTTTTCGATTTTATTCATAATAAAAAAAATGTATTTATATTTTTAATTTCTAATGGAAAAATATTATTTAATATTTTACAATACTTTTATTTTATTTTTATTTTTTCAATTATTTTAATATTTTACATTCATCACTTATTGTTAATTTTCGTTTATGTTCGTATTTTATCTATTTTTACATAGTTATTTTTTATGTTTATTATTTGTCTATTCGTGTCATTATTTCTTAGTATACCATGAATCATTTTGTGTACATATTAAATAAATCACTTGTCTTCTAAATTTTAATCACTCAATGTTGAAGTATTCACGACGTAAGTCACATGATCTAAGATGGGTCATGTAGACCAAATTTAAAAGATAACGTGTCTAGCATTTCTTTAACAGATTCAACAATATTTTCATATTTGTAGTAAAGAGGATTCCGAATAGTGCTTCCACACTCCAGTTTATTTCTATTTAGGGCATAGTACGCGCATAAGGTTAGATTTAATTGAGGGTACTTGATTGTTTTACATATTCTGTGAATATTTTTGAATGATTTACACTTATTGTCGTTAATATTAAAAAATATGAATTTAAAACCGACAGTGATTTCTAGATAAGAGATCTAGAATGGATGATCCATAAGAGATGGAAGAAACATTTTTAAGAACGGTATTATTAATATAACGTAGAAAAAGTTCTTTATTTTAAGGGGTGGTTTGACATCACAAAAGGTGTTAAGCAAGGCTGCGTAATGTCACCGTGGTTATTCAATCTATACATGGATAATTGTATGCAAGAATTGAAAGAGGTGGGCCTGGGCGCGAAAATGAGTAGTCTGCAAATATGTTGTCTGTTGTATGCTGATGATGCGGTGCTGATTGCTAACAGTATGGAAGATCTACAGTCCCTCGTATCTAGGATGAACGAAGTATGTATGATGAATGAGCTAATGATGAATGTAAATAAGTCCAAAGTCATGGTGTTTGAAAGAGAAAGTACGAAAACAGTGTGCAATATAGTTGTGAATGATGAATACTTGAGCAGGTACATGAGTTTGTGTATTTGGGAAGTATGTTCACGAGAGATGGAAAGACTGATAGGGATATTGAAAGAAGGGTGAATGCAGGAAACTCCATTAACGGAGGACTGAACGCGGTTGGCGCAAACAAAAAGTTGTCCAAAGAAGCCAAGCTAGCAGTCCACAATGGAGTGCTGATACCAACTCTGATGTATGGCAGTGAGGCATGGAACTGGCAGAGGAAGGATGAAAGTAGACTGAATGCTGTAGAAATGAGATCTCTGAGACGAATGTGTGGTAAAACCATTTATGATCGAGTGAAAAATGTTGAGATTCGTAAAGAATGCAAGGCTGATGTAAGCGTAGTGAGCAAGATTAAGAAAGGGACGCTTAAATGGTTTGGGCATGTAGAGCGAATGAACGAAGAAAGGAGTGTAAGGAGAATATATGACGCGAATGTGAATGGAAGAAGAGGCCGGGGACGCCCGAGGAAGACATGGCACGATCAAGTGAATCAAATACTCGAGTCGGGCCATGTCAGAAGTCGGAATAACAGAAGAGAATGTATGAGGCGTTGTATGAATGTGAATGAAGCAAGAAGTGTATGCCAAGATCGAGTTGTTTGGCGGTCCGTCCTCTCTGCCTACCCCTGCGGGGAAACGGCGTGATGGTTAATTAGTTAGTTAGTTAAGTTCTTTATAATTCTATTTCGGGTGATGTTTATAAAGTGTACCATATCTCAATATTTATGTGTGTTGACAATACACCATTTATTAAGTGTATCGAAGTCATTTTGAAGCAGTTGATTTCAGTTTGAGATCATCATAGAAAAAAATCATAATCGTAATCAGAATTTAATTTTGAACCAAGGTCATTTACGAATATTATAAAAAGTAGAGGGCCAATATTTGATCCTTGTGGTACACCAGAAGTTACAACTGCATGGGATGATTTGTATATGTAAATAATCACTAGTTGTGTTCTGTTATTCGCATATGATTTCATCTAACAAAATAGGTCTCCATGTAAATGAAGTGGTTAACTTTATCAAAAGATTTTTACTCGGGTTACAGGAAATATCTTTAATAGACAATACGCCCAGCTTCTGAAATTTGATGGCAACATGCTATACTAGCGCCTCTAGCCGCTCGCGCTGTACTAATTGGTTTTTTCATACAATTTAATAGATGTCATCAAAATATATTCTTAACAAATAATTAAATTTAAAAAAAAAATTACAGATAATCTAGATAAAATGATTTATAATAGTAATATATGTAAATATTTATATGTACTCCTTGAAGCATAAATAAAAATTAATGTTAAGAATTGTGATATGTTACGGCAAAAATTATAAATTTAAGAAAATTTCTCACAATTTATTAAATAAGTAAAATTATTAGTAATTAAATAAGTAGAATAAAAATTCCCCTTCTAAACCACCAGACCGAGTACGAGCTGTGAGCAGCAATGTTAATAACTATTTGTATAAACCTAACAGCCTCTTTTTTTTTCATTTATGAACAAAAAAGCAGTCAAGTCGGTTACCTAATATTAATTTTATGAATTTTCGATTTTTTAATTTATTTAGAATGTATTTCATAGAAAAATTATTAAAAGTATAAATTTTTTTGTTGATATTCTTTGGTTAATGCGAGTGGTTTTTTTTAATCCTCTGTAAGCGGTGGTCTTTCATTATATTATTCGCATCCTCCGATGCGGGGATAATGTTAGAGTTCCCGGATTCCGGAGAATATAGTTGTTTTCTTTGAGAGGTGAACAAGAGAGTAATGACCCCACGTGTTGGGTAAATCGCCGGTAGTCTTTATTTTATAATTTGAGCAGTTAAAAGCTTTTTATTTTATTTTTTGAACAAAGGATATTTGATGACAAGACCAGGGGAGCTGGGATCTCTTCGATGTTGTGGGACTCGCAGATCTCTGTTAGAGCGGATCGGGTCCTTAGATTTATGCGCGCCTGAACTATCATTCCATTAATCCACCAACTAGATTAAAAACCCTAACCAAGGAAAGGAAAAATGATAGTCATTTGGTCATAAAAAAATACTAAACTTAATTTTTGTGCTTAATGAATGAAATATTTTAAATATGTTACTAACTATTTGCTACGCCATCTTCGGACTGCATCAATGAGTTTCGTCGTCGGCTCATAGAGCTGAGTGATCTTATCAAAATTTTATCTTTTTAATTACTGAATTTTAAATGCATTTTTTTCCTCGTAGCACCAAAAAACTTTTTTATATTTTATTTACTCCATAATATTTGGTTTTCTCATCTCTTCATTAGTACGATCATAATTTTTTTTACGGTACTATTCTTCACATCTCTTTATACTTAATAATTATACTTTTTTCTAGATACATTATATTACCACATGTAGCATCGCGGATTACGCGCTTAATTGCAACCTCCCTTACAGAGGTGCTCTTTTGTATCTCAGGATTCGTGGGTGAGATTGATAGATGAGGTACGGGGATGTTGTGAGGTAAACTACGATACAATAAATAAAAACCCCATTCACAAGAAAACATGGTCTCTATTGACTCAAAAACACCGATTATTATTACTAGAGGAAAGAGAAGAGTAAAGAGAGGGACTAAGTTTTAACGAACGGTTTACATAAGAAATGATGGCTTTTGTGGTCAGATTCATCCCATTAGCAATAAGCAAGGCCGCTCCAGTCCTGACGCTCCCGATCACCACGGTCTCCTTCAGCGAAGACTGACATCTCCTCGGAAACGCCATCCGTCACAGCTTCCGTGGGGTCAGACAAAAGTATTTAAGGATGCTACCTTATGTCACTGTTTGGGCGTAGATTCAGCAACTGACCCTCGACGTCCGCTCACCACTCTGCAGGGACCTTCTCCAACGCACAAGGCACGCGCGGTTCGGTTTCATAACCTTATATTTGGTTATTAATAAATTAAACCATACCCACTTCGGGTAAGTCGAATGGACGAACCCAGCGTCAAATAAAACAGGAAATTATCAACATAACTACTCCCACAAAAAAAACGTCAAGCTCGCGCTCAGTGTCAGGTTATGTCTCCCGCCATCTTGAACCGCCGCCTCTACCGGATTTCCAATCCATAGATACGTGATGACATTGTATAATATACAATCGCAATGTTGCATCCATATAGGAGATAATAATTACGTTACACACACTATGTCAATACTAGATTTTTCCCATCTATTTTTGTATAATTTCACTTAATATGACGTCGCTGCATATATAATATAGCTTATGTGCCGTTTCGTACATTCTGAGATGATCGAGTAATAAAGTTTTCTGCTTTAAAAAATAATTGCAAAGACTAGATTTGCTAAAAAGAATAGATTTGTTAACGTGGAAAGCTTGCCTAATAATTGTAAAAAATATTTTTAGCAAATCTAGTCTGCAATTATTTTTTAAAGCAGCTTTTCTCGATCATTTCAGAATGTACGAAACGGCACATAAGCTATATTATATATACGGCACATAAGATATATTATAAATGCAGCGATGATGAACTAAACTTATCAATTGGACTGTCCTAAAACGGGATTAGTTACCAGTTGGGCAGTTCAAGCTTTCTTACATTATATTGTTTAATAATGTGTGTATGTCAAATAATTTTTTTAGCGGAGTACATTGAAGACCCGGGTGGATTTTCTCCTGCAGACGACATAGCGAAGGCTGTTTTCGAGGATTGCATTGGGAAGTCGAGCAGGGCTGCTGGGAGCCGCTTCTGGGATTTCTGTGGATTGACACGTATTTAAAAATTATCTCCATTCTCTCTCGCCTCACACCCGCAATATGTATTTATTTTTTGAAGCCTGTTACAGACTTTTACATGGATATACAAATAATACTGAAAAGGTACAAATGATATAAAAATAAACATCATAATTTGATACTTTTGTCCAGAGTTAAATAGATTAAAATAACCTAGCTCGACTCGATAAAAACAATCGTACTGATGAATGGTTATATTGTAATATTGATGTGCCAAATATATCAACAACATCGAAGCATTTATTCCCAGATGTTGAATCCGTCGCATAGGAGTATAATATTGTGACGCTGATGTTGAATTGTCACAATAAAATGGTAAATACTGTCTTGTTACTGTCCTAGCAGGAATAAGAAAAGGAATAAATTAAAGCAGGTCAGGGGTATAAAACATTGAATTAACAATCCTAAACAAACATGTTCAATCGCAATATTCTTCGTTCAGATCATTTTTCTATATTTAATGATTAAATCAGATAATCGTATTCTCTGCATTCTCCAGGAATACCCTTCCTGAAATTTACGTATTTTAAGAAATTAGGTTGGATTCTTTCAATCGTGTGCTCGAGGTAATCGGAGGTGAATGAACTTTATAATATTCATATCATCATAGTAATAAATCTGACGAGATACTGTAAAATTTACTATAAGTTAGTTTGTAATGTTACAAGTTGCCTTTCAGTATACTTCTCATTACGTAACTTTATGCCTGTTATTAAACCTGTTTATTTATGAGATCCCGAATTGAAAGTTCTCTGTTGGCCATAATAATAATAATAATAATTGGATTACTTCTATAGCGCCGTTTTCGTGAGAAAATCACCTCAAGGGCCCATATTACTAACCTTAGAGAGTACGATGCTATTTTTTTACACTTCCTACTGAGTTAACTTTATTTTTTGGGGTTTTATCCGCCAACCTTATTGATGGAAACGTGTCTTCAGCAGACGCAGTTAAACGGACATATCAATGTACGAGTATATGGTTATTTGTACTCGAATTCACAGAGCCATTTGTACTAAACCTCCTCTAACTTGAATTGTGTGACAACACCCCACACAAGGCTGGCAATAAAGCAAATTAGAAAATGTAGAGTATGCTAATTGGGTACCTACTAAAGAGAATTGGGGGTGGGAAGAGAAGGGAGAAACAGGTCACGATGCAACGGGACTGAATCCTCAAAGTAATTCGTGTTTTAAAGCTTTTTATATCTATCACAGACTGTTTCAAAGAGCTTCAGTACCAATTGAATAAATAGCTTGGGAAAAGCGGATGCTTGCTTGTGATTTATAAACATTTTCGGTGAGGAGTACTTAAAGAGAAATTACACCATTCAGTAGTGTCGGTGAAAAAAAAGAATGATACTAAAGACTAAAAAATCCGTTTATGCTGTAAACTTCGATAGAAAAATAGCAAAAAAAGTTGAATTTACCCACCATTGCATAGAATTTAAAAAATGTATTGACTCGAATTGATTCGACGCAAAATGTATTTATTTTTTTATTTTTAATGTGAATACCGCACAAGAATCCCAACTGCTCCCAATCATATGGAGCCAGTGAGACTATGGCATCCCCAATCGGGGAATGTTGTGGGACTTAAGGTAATGCGGAGGGGAAGGAGAATAGAGAGAGGAAGCTGGCTAAATATCTGGCTAATCAGATTTGGTTATCAAACATGGCTAAAAGCCATTTCAAACAACGTTTCAATTCTGAATGGTGGTCTTTCACCAGGGCGATACTGAGAGTATCTTCCATTCTATTATTATTTCAGGTTGTGCCTTATTAGCATAAGTTTCATCGTAGAGCGATAAATTCTCTCAGTATCGCCCCGGTGAAAGATTATCATTCGGAATCGAAATGGCTTGATTTGGGTTTAGCCGTTATTTTATGACCTGATCTGAATAGCTAGGAACTTTCAAAACCTTCATCTATCTCATCTCCTTTCCTTCCCAACTTCTTACAGTGTCACAAAATACCCCTATTAGGGGTTCCAAGCATAAATAAAATCTTTATTCCATTCTTTAATGTCATTTGTTGGGTACTTACGGAGACACTTATGTCCCGAAGTTCTGGAAACAAGCACTTTATGGTTATTTAATTGTACACAACATACAAAGATATCAATAAGCAGCGGCGACTCGTGACTTTTGAGTGAGCTAGAGTGGTAAGATTGAAAAATACAACGTTATTGATGTCGTTGAAGCCGAAAATGTATGTTTTTTTTTCAAAATTTCAATTTTTTGTATGGAGATTTAAATAGTAGGAGGGGCAGTGCGACTATGGCATCCCCATTTGTGGTTTGTTATGAGGCTGAAGGAACATAGGACTTCAAAGGAAACGAAAAGAAAAATAATTGGATTAAAAATTATCCTGTAATCACCACTTTATTAATATATACATATCACCATGTTTCGAAAGCGATGCTTCCCTCACGAGGACGTACAAAACACTATAAAATAATAATGTTATAGACAAATAATAAACAACTTAAATTGAGGAGTTCTATTTTTTAGTATTCTGTATATTCCCGATGAGGAAAGCTTCGCTTTCGAAGCATATTCATATGTACGAGTATATATTAATAAAGTGGTGATTACAAAATAATGTTTAACTAATTTATTAATCAAGACACCACAAAGTGAAGACCAACCAATCTTTTGAAGAAATAATAAAAAGATAAATCTCAAGAAAACCTAAAGTTTTATTTTTATAAAAGAGGTAACACGAAATCTACAGCATTTCAAATAAATCAAAATGTTTTGGTAAAGGATCAAATCAGACAAAATGGAAATAAGGAAAAATCAGTTAACGTTTACGACAAAAACTTTATGTAGGTGAAGTCAATTGACATGTCAAGATATTATTAAGGAAAATACATTTTGATCAATTATCTAGAACACGTGTTACATGGAAAATTAATAATGGTGTGCTGCGCCTTGCGTTTGAGATATCAAGCTTGTCAGCCGGCGGATTGGTGTTTCCTACTTTGTCTCGGAAAGTGATGATCAAAGGCAAATCCCTCATTCCTTGTCAAATCCAGCGGCAACCACCTCAACGGCATAAACATAATGGCTTAGACCAAAATCTGTACGCAGATGAATTCAAAAAGAACATGTCTTAACTCGAGGACTATAGGATGGATGAAATGTGTATATTAACTTGGTTGCTCTGGTTACGGTTCAACGTGGATAGCTTTTATTTGCACAATAATATTTATTCTTATAAATCAAACCCAATTGTAATCCATACCTAGTCCATTGAGTTTCCTCGCATCATTGTCTGCTGTGATTTCGTTCACTACGCATTAATTCGCACTTGTGGAGAAATAAGGATCTGGGGAAAGTCTTTGGATCCCACCTTACCCTTCCTAGTTTACCCCTGCATATTGAGCAAGTCAATTATAATTACTTAAATTGTAAGAACGATAATTTATGAACCAGGGCACCCAAAATGTATTATGTAAATGAAATATTATAATAAGGAATTCCAGTCCATTTTTTTTATTAATGTTGACATCCTAACTTAATTTTCTGTTTTGTAATTTTTTTTAAAGTTCGTTTTCATGGTTAAAATAATGGTTAAAGTTTCAAAATTTTAAAGCAGCCCAAAACGCACAAAATCTATGGCTTGTTGCGTGTGACGTCACACGAGCCAGTCGGATTAGCGGTTCAATAGGCAGTAATCGATATTGTATGGATTCCATACAAAGCTTCGAGAACTTTATACTCAAATTTAACAGCCTTTAAATGAAGAAAACATTGTAGAATATCAGCGTCTCGTTACTATTGTAGGTGCATTGTACCAAAGTGCAAAAATACATTCATATCCGCAACTGATTAACAATTCATCAGCGTTCAAAGAAAGTCCATAACCAACTTTTTAAAAACCTAAACTGGAAGACTAGGTTATAACCTAACATGTTGGTAACAGAAATGCGTATTATGATACCGCCGCATATTTGATATATCGATACCGGGTCCACAGATATTAGCGTTCTGACTGAATTGAATAATGATTTGGTACAAATGTTTTTATTCCCAATGCTCTTTTTTTCATTATTGAAATTTACTGCAATTTAATTCATTGCAATAGTATACTTCTCTTTTAAGCAATGCTTGTGTACTTGGAGCAGGTCAATGAGTTTGTGTATTTGGAAAGTATGTTTACGAGAGATGGAAAGACTGATAGGGATTTTGAAAGAAGGGTGAATGCAGGAAACTCTATTAACGGAGGACTGAACGCGGTTGGCGCAAACAAAAAGTTGTCCAAGGAAGCGAAGCTAGCAGTCCACAATGGAGTGCTGATACCAACCTTGATGTATGGCAGCGAGGCATGGAACTGGCAGAGGAAGGATGAAAGTAGACTGAATGCTGTAGAAATGAGATCTCTGAGACGAATGGTGGTAAAACCATGTATGATCGAGTGAAAAATGCTGAGATTCGTAAAGAATGCAAGGCTGATGTAAGCGTAGTGAGCAAGATTAAGGGATGTTTATATGGTTTGGGCATGTAGAGCGAATGAACGAAGAAAGGAGTGTAAGGAGAATATATGACGCTAATGTGAATGGAAGAAGAAGCCGGGGACGCCCGAGAAAGACATGGCACGATCAAGTGAATCAATTACTCGAGTCGGGCCATGTCAGAAGTCGGAATAACAGAATAGAATGTATGAGGCGTTGTATGAATGTGAATGAAGCAAGAAGTGTATGCCAAGATCGAGTTGTTTGGCGGTCCGTCCTCTCTGCCTACCCCTGCGGGGAAACGGCGTGATAGTTAGTTAGTTAGTTGTGTAGAGAAGCGGAGTGTACATATTAGAGTGTAAGGCGTCATGGACACACTCCGAGTGCAATATAACCATGCTTACAGGGCGCTGTTCGGCCTCCTTTGGAGATGCAGCGCCTCGCAGAGGGAAGGGTGCATGGGTTCGCTGCTTTGATGCGCCACAGAATAGCCGGGACGAGTCAGCGCTACCGGAGATCGGAAAACACTCTTGTCCAGGCCGTCGCCCAGTGGCATGGCGCGCCCCTACATCGTAGATGGAGAATTTCCCTCAGGCCATTGTAGCATAAGTGTTAAATATGTTTTTTTAATTTAATTTAATTTTTATTTATGTTTTTATATTATATTTCTACAGTGTGTAATTTTTTCATTCTTAAAATGTATTCTTTTTATATGGCAGACAGAGTATTGCACTCACCGCTTTGTTCTGCTGAAATAAAACATTATTATTATTATTATTATTATTATTGCGTTCAGATGGTTATATATTTACACAGTAATGTTTCCTAAAGTGTCGTAAAAAGATGCTTAAAATAATAATAATAAAAAACAAAATGGTTTACATGATTATATTACAGAGTTGGTGGTTTAATTAATAAAAGAAATGGAGCGCGTGGCGACAAATTTTCTTTTAGAAATTAAAATCATAATGTAATACACGTAATGTGAAAGGATAATTAACATATAGCATAACGGTACTAGTGGTATATTATGTTGTCTATCTTATCACTAACTATAGATAGTCTATAATATCGATAATAAGTACTGGCGTTACTGACCGTGCTCGATTCATTCGATATTCATCGTTATCTAATATTAATAAATCTTTGGTATTGCCGATATTTCAATAAAAAATATTCCTTCGGTGTCAACAATGAAAAAAACTATAAAAATAGCTAGAAATGACAAAATATTACGAAATTTTAAATCGTTGTCCCAGACCCTATTAGGTCTACAGGGACCATTTTAATTTCAAATTGTATGCAAATTTTGTCTACTTCAAAAAGAATTAATTGAATTGTCCCGACAAATTAGTCGTTCGAGATTCAAAATCAACAAAAAGTGAAGGAAGGTAGAAAAAAATTATTATTTTTTTAATCTACAAATCCGGAGGTTGTGGGTTTAAATCCCAGCGTGCGCATGTTAATTTGATTTAATCAATGTGCGTCGTTTTGCAATTAATTCGTTAAAAATAATATATACAGTATATTTATGGCGCATTAAAAAGTGAAAGATGCTTGAAATGGCTTTAACCGTGCTAAGTGCTTAGATCTGAATAGCCCGGTACCTCCCCACCTTCCTCTCCCCCATCGCCTTCCCCTCCCCATACCTTTTACCCTTACAACATGCCCCAATACGGGATGTCATAGTCCCACTGGCTTCGGACAGTTGGGACTCTTGTGTGGTATTCGCATAAAAAAATAGGAGGAAAAAAAGTCAGGAGAATTCATACTGCGAAAGTAAATGGCAGAAGAATTAATCAATCAATGCAAAAATGATGTGAAATAATGAATAACATAATACCGACAGACTAATATATCAATATTAGGTAATAACACAAAAACGGGAATGATACAGAACTATTCCTCTTGAACTTTGTTACCATCTGGTTAGAATTTTGTTGGATGCGATTTTAACCTTTAGTGCTTTGAATTATGTACGAAAGGGAAATTATAATCGCTTGCGTTAATAAGCCTCTAGCCATTTTCCATGCACGCGCCTGTCACGGACTTGACAAAAAACGACAGTAGATAGTTTTGCGAGAGAAATATGCAAATTTGTATAGGTTGTGGTACCTTTAATGGCTTGAAATAAAATTAAATATGTTAAGCATCATAAGAAATAACAGGTAATACTACGTGTCTCACACAACCCATGGACCAAAGGTGATAGCTACGTTTAAACGATATTGTATGCGGTCGATAATGAATCAGGCCATCGAGGCAACTGACATGGAAGGTGGGCACACATCAAGAGATTTCTGGAAGAATTATAACATATGGAACGCAATAAACAATATTGGGGACGCATGGGCTGAAATAAAAGAGTCAACAATGAAAGGTTCATGGAAGCAACTATGCCCACTGATAATTGAATCTCATTCTGAACCCTTGACTAATGAATTTCTGATGGACCGACTTCTGGTTTTTTTTATATTGAACAACAATTATAGAGCTTAAAGTGACCCTAATTAAGTTTAAATTTCGCCACAAATAAAAAATATATATTTAAAATAGAAAACAAAAACAATTTTTTTTAAATAATGTAAATCAAATTTAATTTAATAAGTATTTTCAGATTTTATTATTGTGACAGCTGTTTTGGCGTACAAGGCCATTTTTAAGCTGTGGTTAATCCACATTGCGACGACTTATTTATATGATTTTATTTACTCCCACCCAATTCTAATTTTGGCGAGATTTTAAAAAATAATTATAAATCATAATAAATCGTTTTTAATATTTTTTTATCGATATAATAAATTATTACGATAAAAACGATTCAGTTAGAAAATACTTAAAATTCTCTATTCTGAGACGTTTATATATTAATAATGTGTTTTCTCCGTATTTAAAGGACAATATTTTCTTAATTGATTTATTTAAATGTGTTATATTGTTTCGATAATGTGAAAATACTGAAAAGTGGTGAATATACGCTTTTCCTTACTTTATTAATTAATGTTATATTAGGATCATTGGTTGGTTTATCAATTTATAATTGTTCAAGTAGATTTAATCTAAGACCCCTTTATTTCTATATGTACAGGTTTCGGCTCGTTGTTGTCAAGCGGGACGTGATTATTCACTAAGAAACGTTCTGCGAATTTCGAAAAAGTGCTTTTATTTTTATACCATCGTATATGTACTTTGAATCTAGTTGAGAAAGCTTTTCCCGTCTGCCAATGTAGGTAACGTTGCAGTTGGCGTGGTCACATTTTAATTTGTAAATGCCGCTATTATTTAGTTTAGGATTTTTACCTTTGTAACGGCTGTCATAATAATACAATCTAAAAATACTTCCAGAACTTAATAATAACACTATTAAATATGATTTACATTAAATTTAAAAAAAAATAATCTTAAAAAATTGAAATACTGGTTCGATGCGCAAACCTGCTTTAAATTAATGCAAAATAAACACATATATCCCCCTTTCATTAAATAAGTTCAGAATACACACCAAAATTAAAAAAATGATACACAACAACAAATGTAAGAAAACTGTCTGCAACAGCTCATTCATCATTTTAAACCATGCAACTAAAATAAATCACCTTAGAGTAATTGTAGACCACCATACGAAATAGAACAGATGCATCTTTGTACTTTACTTTACGCGCATTAGGAAATGCATTTTTAGATTAAGAAATACTCTGAGCTCGATAATTTAAAAAAGTCTATTACACGTTAGTTCCACTCATTAATTCAATATGGAATTATTGTTTGGAAAAGTGTCTATGATAAAATGATAAGTCCTGTTTGAACGGTGGTACAAATATTAATAATTGTTAAAGTAATACTAAACGTGAATTTCCAAAAGTTGAAGACATACATATAAATATTGTGGTGGCTATACGGCCTGGTACAATGCCTGTCGTCTCCAATATCCCTAGGGTTCGTGAGGTGGAATGACAAGTCGATGTATCCCTAGTTAGGTTATAAATAATGGTCGCAATGTTATAAAGTGAGTTGTGCTATCTCGTTCATATTCGGGTATCTCTTTCATACCCTTGGACATACGTTCACCACATCCCTTCCTTTCTTAAACTCAAGACGTTAACACTAACAAGGGTTGCACTTATAATAAGGAACTCCAGTGAAAAATATAATGGCTTTAAAAATATATATTCGTATAGATCAGCAAACACCGATTCTGAATACATAACTATTGTACAGGCGGACCTCGACTTTCGCACATGATTGGTTCCTGAAACGTTAAATGTTCGAAAGCAGAGTGATGTAAAAAAAAAAAACACCAAAAATTGTACTTTAAAATTTTTATTTATCAAAAATTACTAACTAAGTACATATTAAATAAAAATTATGTTCTCTTAATAAACTTGTTAATGGTTAGTTGTATTTTACTACTTTTTTTCTTTTCTTCATAGAGAACATGGAGTACTATTTAAGTACGCATTTCTCCATTGGGATCACATTCTTCCATAATATTAAAAAATGTCTCGAGATGCGTAAAAGCTTCGATCATGTTTTTTATTGTTAAGGCCCTGATGATTTCTTCTTCCTCACATTCAATTTGTATACTATGTTCGTTCTCTTGTCGGTCCATTAGAAATTCATTAGTCAAGGGGTCAGAATGAGATTCAATCATCAGTGGGCCCAAGCGTCTCCAATATTGTTTATTCCGTTCCATATGTTATAATTCTTCCAGAAATCTCTTGATGTGGGCCCACGTTCCATGTTAGTTGCCTTGATGACCTGATTCATTATCGACCGCATATAATATCTTTTAAACGCAGCTATCACCGTTTGGGACATGGGTTGGTTGTATGAGACAGTAGACGTAGTATTGAGGGGAAGAAACACAACAATGATTTGTAAGTATAAATTTTGTAGAGATTTTGGGTGTCCTGGAGCATTATCTAAGATAAATAATGCTTTAAATGGTAAATTATTAACTTCAAAATAATGTTTTACTGCTGGTACGAAATGTTAAGTAAACCAATCTTTAAATATTAAAGCAGTAACCCAGGCTTTTTTATTCCATTTCCAAATGACTGGAAGTAATTTTTTATCTTTCCCTTTCAATGCTCTTGGATTTTCTGCTTGATAAACTAACATTGGCTTCAATTTGAAACCACCAGCTAAATCTCCACCAAGAAACAATGTCAATCGGTTTTTAGAAGGTTTATGACCAATGGCAACTGATTCTTTCTTTGATAAGAATGTACGATTATTCATCTTCCTCCAAAAAACCAGTCTCATCTACATTGAATATTTGACTAGAGGTATATTCTCCATCTTCAATAATTTTGGACAATGACGAAATAAAGTCTTTCGCAGCATCTTCATCCGCATCAGCTGATTCTTCAGTGAATTTAATATTGTGTAAAGAATACCTTGTTTTAAAATTTGAAAAGCAGCCGTTACTTGCATGAAACACTGTGTTAGAATCTTCGTCCAGCCTTCCAATCTTTATGCAAATTAAGAGCTTTAGCTTGAATCATTGAAGTACTCAGAGGGATGTTTTTTTGATTTTCATTACTTATCCAATAACACAAAGAATTCTCCATTTCATCCATCACTATGTCGTGCCATTTGGAAACAATTTTTGATGATATATTTTCTTCTTTTTTTTTACATATTTTTTAATTTTATCTTTATTCTTTAATATTGAACATATCGTAGACCTTTTTATATCACACGAACGGCCGATTGAAGCATAAGACTCTCCATTTTCAGAGCGTTTATTATATCCATCTTCGTTTCGATTGGATGAAGTTTATGATACGAAATATTTGAACAAAACAAAACTCGCAGAACAATGCAAACAGTACGTGCGCTGACTCAAGAGACTAAACCTGTCAAGATCAGACGGGAGTGTGTACAAATTAGGACATACAAACGCATGCGTTCAGACTCGCTCGCGCTCGTAAGTTAATGCATATGTGCCAACAGAACGTAACACTTTTCACAGTAGGGACCTGGTTCATATGCATTTTATAATGCGACAGGGAAACGACTGCACGGAAACAAAACATTTTTGCATTATCGCCAAAAAAATTTAAAAACAAAAAAAAACGATTTGTAAAAAATGTACGAAATAGCGAATTGTGCGAAAGTCGAATGTGCGAAAGCCGAGGTCCGCCTGTATACCAATATTTAAGTTTTAACGTCATTATTGATACAAAATTGGACTGGAGTTCCTCATTGATGAGAATTAAAGTAATTTACCCAACTCCGAACCAATCGAGTCGCCAATCTACCAATATCGGATTTCCAATTCGAGGTAAATGGAAAAATCAAAACACATTTCGCGACCCTGCCTCCCGGTAAATGTTTAATTCGGCTCAGTCAGGGGTGGCGTTGCCATCCTGATGGATTTCCCGTTATTTCTACCGGATTGGAGTGTCTCCAAAATGGAAGAATTTTGTGTCTAACGGACTTTATGAGATAACGGATTTTCTGGCGGAAATGAATAAAATTATTTACTGAAGAAAAAAAGAAGGTAATTTCCGGAAATACTAAAATGATGAGAGTTTAGATGTATTATTTTATCGCACTGGTAATTTAATCAGGTAAATATTATTATTGTACCAGTCGATAATGATTGAAACATATCACACCTATTCATAACAAGAAATGTAACCAAGATCACCCATCTATGTCTACATTGTTGAGATAACCAGTGAAGAAAAAATATGAAATTAAATTTTTAGTCCCCCCACACCCTCCGGTCATCGATAGCTGTTGCGCTGTTTTTTCGTACTTTTAGTGCTCAAAATCAGAGGAATATCTGACGGAATATCTGATGGAAATCTAAGTCAGTTTTGACGGGAATCTGAGGAAATTTACATAAATTCTAGCGGAAATGTTGATTCTAAGGTGGCAACGCTGGTCACGGGTCAGGGCTGTACAGCGGGGGGTAGTATGGCAGTGCCATGGGTGCCTGGGTGGGTGCGGGGAGGGTGGTTGTAATCTGTGACCTGAT